>DWME01000219.1:0-39630 GCA_018244795.1 Parelbella ahira ahira | reverse complement strand
CCATGGATTTGAACCCAGGACCCCCGGAATGAGAGGCTGAATTCTTAACCACTAGGCTACCACTGCTTTTTTTTGTAAACTCTAACTCATATAAATAAAAAATCATTTTCAACATCGATGCTTCAATATTGATACGACATTTCCTTTCCGATCCTCTGCAGAGACACAAGAATATTACGAGGCATTTTCCATGTCTCCATATCAATCGGTTATTCCTATGATCAAAGAACGTTCCGGTCAACGGATGCTTCGCTCCCCATCCTCCCACGGACAGCGCTTTCACGGGTGTCTTATTTGAATATGGAATAGTTAATGTGTTGCGATTATTACTAAAGTGTTTCTTCATGTTTCAGAACTAGCTTTGTGTAATGAGAATTGTGAAGAAAGCAGCAATCATAACTGAAAGAAAGAAGAAAGAAAGTAAATAAGTTTAGTCCCATATTTAAGCAGCACATATTAGCAGTATATCTATATAAATCTCTATTATGGTCCTCTTTTAACACAGACTAAGCAATGTTTGCCTTATTTTATATAATTTAATACGGTTGTTACACCAATTATGTTAAAGTTTTAAGATTTTGCATTCCTTTATATAAAAAGTAACTAGCTATAGCAAACCTCCTAACCGTCCTAAGTGCGCGCAATATTCTTACATAGTGCTACAAAAATTTCTCATCGCGATAAATGTATGGATCAAAATTTAAAACGCCATCATGATAATCGCAATTCACATTTTCACAAAAACAACGAACTATTCACAAACAAACACAATAACAATTAAGTATTGTTACGCGAAGAAAATTAATATTTTGCTCCATCGAGCCCGGCCGCGTTCATTAAACGATTCGGAACAAAGTTATTACAGTTAAAATTTAATTTCATGTTGAACTTTGTCTCGGGGGGGGGGGCATAATTGAATCCCAGAATAACGGGAGGTGACAACAATTCCGTTCCCTAACAAAGCAAACCGATTTTGATGTTGTTGGGACATTAATACTATAACATATTTTTTCACTTATAAGAAAACTAAAAATTATGTAGAGTATAAACTGGAAAAAAAGCATGTAAGTAGAATATAAGACAGAAAGAATCTCACATGTTACAGTTCGTACCTATCCTCCTAAAAATACTAAAAGGTTGCCAGTAAAAGATAATTTAAATGTACACCAGACCTGAAACTTAAGACTAATAAAGCACGGCTCATTTGAAATACAACATTTATTCCCCAAGTTGCATAAAGTCATCGGATCCAGACGCTTTCAGAGTAAATAAAAAAGGGATAAAAAGCTAAATAAGTACCGGTACTTTCCTCCGGAGAGATTTCTTTTAATCTTGGGCCAGAGTTGTTCTAAATTGCCAGCATCAATCTACGGTAGCTACCCACCCTGTTTCTTTTCTTTTATTTTATCTTTTTTTTCTCTCCATTCGGACCGTGGCCGCTGTTATTGTAATAAATACTACTATAAACTGTATCTTTTTATACATCCGCTCCCGGAGGGCACGGTTTATAGCTGCACTAGTTATTGTTTACGACTACGCCTCGAAGTATACTTATGTTGCTATGAAAAGTTTGCATAAAATTTTACTGGCAGCTCCAATGTAAAATAGCTTTTGTTTCGTACAGTTCAGTTCATGAACCATACATAAGTATGGTATACCTATAAAGCTATATTGAGATGTATATTACCAGTCTATACCTGTACAGGTATGTGCCACTTTATCCTTCGCGCCGCGCAACGATCCTGACGTAAAGTTAATAATAAAAATCTGTATTACCTATCTCGTTGATCGAGTGGTTGCAAGAACGACTGCTGTTCTATAGGTCCTGGGTTTGATCTCCAGGTCAAAATCTGTTGTGTTTTTCTAGTATTGATATTCTAGTAGTGGCACGGATCCTGGATTTGTTATAGATATTCCTATAACAATAGGCTCACCCCTTACCCCTAGTGGGACGTAAATAAACGTAAACGTGGGAATATACCATACTGCTCTGCCTAACTCTTTAGGTTTTTTTCATATGCAAATTTTCCTACGTTTAATCTATCCCGAGTTTAATCTATCCTATGTTTCATCGATCCTATGTATTAATCTGTGTTAAGTTTCATCTATCCTACATTTAATTTATCCTGCGTTTAATCTAGCCTACGTTTAATCTAACCTCCATTTAATCTATCCTACGTTTAGTCTATATGGAAACAACGTTATTACTGAATCACTTTGTTTATAGATTTAATCAATAGATAAATCTATTTTATTCTAAGATCGGAGACTTAATAGCCAGAGTATCATGAGCACGTAATACTCTCTGCAGACTACAATAGGCTTGTAGCCTAATAAATCCCTGTCCAAGGTTGTAGGATGATAAACGAGAACAATTTCGTCAGAACAAACTGTAATGTCCTGTTTAGTTGGTCATAAATCATTGTTAAATTATACATATAAATCTGTGTACGTGTTTACGAAACTTAGTTCCTCTTGTCGCCTCTTACAATATTTAGTTTATTAATATTTTGTTTATAATCATTTTTACTTTAATTTTTAATTATTAATGTTCATATTTGGAAATTCCTTCCTTACTAAAAGTTCAACTTCAATGAAATTTCAACTTAAGAATTTTCAAAGAAATGGAACTATTATATCTTTCATACTTAATATTGTTTGGAATTAGTGCAAGCAAGAGAAACACAATATCATTAGAGATCAGCTGTTGCGTAGACGTGCCATCTGGTTCTAAGTGTATCAGATTAAAATAATTGGTCTATATACAGGGTGTATACGAGTTATCTATTGCGTGACTTGTAGCACCGCCACGCGTGTTAACAAACTATATGACTACTTAAGACGCTTTGGTCGATACCATAAGCAGATTCGGTTCAAAACAGACAATCACTACATTAAATATATGTACATGTAGCTTCTAATGAAACATCCTGTATAATTAAGGAAACATATTTTATAAATTGAAAGCCATTTAAAAGAAAAAAACGCGTGGAAATTCATTTGCTGCTACTCTATTTTCTATTCTCAAGCGTTTATCATTATAACGGTCCTCAAAGTATCGACTCAAGTACAATCATTATTATCCATATACTACCGTTAATAAGCCAATAACCGAGTGTTGATGTACACCAAAGATATAACAATTTACTTAATATATACACGGAGCCTTGTATTTCGAAACTCTATTTCCCCATAACACAACCCCTAAATACCATCTCATGCCGGGCGTCGTTAGTTTTGACAGCTACGTGTTAGAGTTAATGAAGACTTCCCCTCTGAAATTGGAATCTGTACGCAAGGTAAATTTGATAAAAGGACGGGGAAGAATATAACTGAACAAAATATATGGAGAATAGACTGAAAATTTCACTTATTAACAGCGAGACACTTGGCCAGCACGGCAAAACATGGTCTTAAGCCCTCTCGTTCTGAAAGGAGATCCGTCCGCATCAGTAGAATAATAAAAAGTCAGTGACGATTTAAGAATACAATATGTAGGCTTAAAAACGGATAACAGTACAATACAGAAATAGCTTGGGAATTCCCACAAAGCATCAGGTACACAATTACTATTCGTACAAATCCACCGTGAAGTCATCGATCATGACGTCATATACATACATACATAGTTCTTAACTCTGAACGCACCACGCACTTTCCTAACAATAGAATGAACCGTCATGTGAATACCATTGACTCGAGGAGATATATAAAATTATTTACATATAACGACAGGTATATTATAAAAAAAAAATACTTGGAATAAGTTTTTGCAACATTCACCCTCTTTGAAGACCTAGAGAAATATTTGATAAAGACTCGAGATTACTAAATACCTAAGTTATAATTAACTAAGAATGTAATATGTACACTAAACATTTACTCACTTAGAATGGTTGAATTAAATGTAATAACAGGCGTTTTTAAAATGTTGAATATCCGTTTGGGATTATGTAGCATATATGCTTATTTTTGTCTTTCTGATATCGACAACAAAACTCCAAGCAGTCACGGATAGAATCACTGTTTAAAAGTTCATCAAAACCCTCATTACAACGGTACATACGCCATTTTAATATATCCATGCCACGCAACGCTTCACAAGCAGCAGTAACTACGAATACCAACCCTATGCCCTTCACTTTTCAGCGAACACATAGTTCTTTACAAACCAATTACACGTGCGACCTTACAATGGCGAAACCAATTAAACTCTTTCCTCTTTCAGTGGCCATCATACTTCTACCCCAAACGCGGGGGTGAAACTCGCCGTAACACGTAAAGTTTTCCCTCGTGCGTTATAAAACTACCCTCTTATACCGGTAGTGCTTGGGGTACCGCCTAGGGCCTAGGGGCGAACAAAGAATATGAAAACAAAACCGGCATACCAATATTCGATTACTCTATACAGTGTCTGATGTATTGACTTTACAGTGTGAAGCGAAATGATCGAATTATTGAAGGTAACTTGTTTTACAATATACATACCTATTACTCGTTTATACGTATATACATTCATTATTATAATATGCATATTACATAGGTATTTGTTGATTAACAAATACGGCCCACCAGTTGCATTGCTAACCTTAAATCCACCTCATATACGAGTAGTACCTACTTTAGTACTTATTGAAGTTCAGGAGAACTACATTTTCTAATACATCAATAGCCAGAATTAAAAACATGATTAAACAGAAGAATACAATGACCATCTTTTAAATAAAACACATCACGAGTTATTTTATCAAATCGTTTCGTCCTCAATAACAATCCTAAGCAAACTGTAACCTCACAGAGACACAGCTCCTGTAGGCATAAACCGTCCCAATAACCGCTCGCTCAGCACGTCTCTTTACGGCCTATTTACTGCCAAGGAGTTTTACAACCCCATATACTCTTATTTCCACTTTTGTACAATACTGGACATGTTCCGTGACTTTATCTGTGTTAACGAGATATTTTCCCTTAACATCAACATTCTTCACCAAGCATTAACGAAATGCCTCTCGTTGGTCGTGATCAGGTGGCGTTCGTACAATCGTTATACTAAAATTTAATAATTTTCTAAAGGACTGGCAGCATTTTCTAATAATTTCTAATAATTCATAAAACATGGAAGCAATTAATTTGTTTTCGAACGTTCTCGACGTAAGAGCGAATAAGAACACCGACACGGCAGTAAGCGTAAAATTTTATATTAGAATTACGTATAATATACTGATTCTATTGTAACAATACTAAATGTCTTTGTTATCCTAATATCACCTTATGCGAGTACATCCAACTGTAACACATAAATAAGTTGCTTAAATTGGGACGTCTTAATGTTTGTCACGAACCCTTTGTTATTACACACTCAAAAAAAATTTAAATTTCCTATGTAATATTTCTGTCGTCATAATTAAATTTCGAACCCAACAGGGATTGTATTTGTGCCCCGAACCAGCAAAATATACCCTAAATTTTCGCACCGAACGAACAGACAGGTCAAATTGTATATACGACAATTTTTATTTCACGTAGAATAAAGAAATTTTTATATCACCTGCCACAATTTTCCGAAACATCTGCCGGTGATGATAGCAACGCGGATTATGCCCCAAACGTGTTTATTGTTATCTTTTGTTTAGTGTAACATTTTGTTTATTATCTTTTTTATTGCTTTCGAAATTGCGTTTCGCGACTTTTGGCTCTCGGTTTTATGTATATTTGGAGTTATTAGAACATGGGCGGCCAGTGAGGTATATTATATTTGTTGCTAAACCTCAAACGGTCATTTTAAAAAACTTACAGTATTTATTAGCAGCTGTGATTGGCGCGCTTTTAAAATAAATTACTTCCTTCAGATACACAATCAACGTCTTATCATAGACAATCGAATCAAATAACCAGTGGTTCCTAATCATAACATTGAAATTAAAATTGTGTTGTCATAAAATTATACCCGAAGACTTACGTTAGGAACACTAAATGTATACTTACTAACTAGCAGAAAAATGCGATATTGCACGAAGAATAAGAGGCGTTCCATTAATTACCGAATTAATATAAGAAGACAGTCGCCGTGTTGTAACATACAGTAAATTTTCTTCTCCTAGTCAATTGTTAAAAAAACAAACCACAAAACTAAAGAACGAAGGTTTGATTGCAACAATTTCACAGAACACACAAAACAAACCAACCTTAACTTTATATCTAAACGATAGAATTCAAATCAGTACAAACTGGCGGAGACAAATGAATTTGAATGATGCACGTCACTTGATACAGTAATTTGGACCGTGTTGTCAGTTGGCAGAGAGTTTAAAAGTTCCTGATAATGTACCAATCGAAATCAATCCTTAACAGATGGGAATAAAATTCAAATTGGAACACAACTTTAAACACAGACAGAAATGAGCTTGAGTGATGTGCATCGAATGGTATTCGAAATTGGACTTTACTGTGAGGACAGAAGGTGCGGAGTAATGTCTGATGTTCGGAAGGAAACGCAGTTCAGGGGTCTCGAACGAGTTCTGTATTCCCTCTCGAATAATCGATAGCTCACGTCTGGCGTCCCCCTCCAGGTGGCCAGAGCATTTAATACGGACTTCCACTGGCCCGACTGACACGACTTAAAATTAAATATAGATCCTTTCAGCCTGGGCTTCACATTTCGTTTTTTTAGTTTTTGTAATCCATTCTTTCTTTACGTATATACGTTAATTTTAATTCAATGTCATAATTCAAAATATCTTTTAATATTGATAATATGATAGAACAGATACAAAATAAAGAAGAAAAACGATTTGATTAATGCACACATAACTAAAAAATTTTAACAGGCATTCAAAATCGACTGTTTTTAAAAATAATAACTTGATGAAGATCATTATTAAAATTGGGGGTACTAGAATGTACCTGTCTGTCTCTTAGAGTACTGACTGCGAAAGTACCAACTTCTGCTAAATATTAGTATACGCTATATTCCCATAAGAAGAGTGAGAGACTATGTAATGTAAGTTGTGATAATGGAATTATGAGATTTGCAGGATTATGTTTACAAAACAAAACTGTACGTAGTTGTATGTACCTATAAAATATAATAAAAAATAATTAATTCCCGATCAACACGTATCTAACGATTTTTTAAACGAACGGTTCCAACTGACGTCATCAATATACGTATAATACAAAAAAATTTAAGCGCTATTTTAAGTTACACTAATCGCAATAACGTTCACCTCAATAGGCTCACCATCTATTGAATTGTCGTCGTAAAAGTAACTGGTACAACATGATACTGTTCTACATGATACTATTCTCCGACAACCTCCCTTCTTACTAATTACAAAATCGCACTCACGGCAGCCGCAACATCCCAGTCGAACATCTAACAAGCTCGCGCATGAATGAACTACGGAACGTGGTGCGTATAAGCTAATTGGGGCTCCGGCCGTCTGTGCTACTAAAATCTCCACCTTTCTGTTTGTAAGCTAACTTCCTCCAGAGATTCTCCACAAATAATAAATTGCGAAGACCACAAATTAATAATTGACCATAGTTTAAAACTACACTACCAGCCCCAGGGTACATTATTTGTATTTGATACATTCTAGTCAATTGTTTTTTATTGTATGTACTAGATAGTTCTAATAGATAATGTTCTTAATTATCCAGAGTGATTGAGAACTAGGATATCCAATCTGTTTAAAATTTAACATGATAGCTTACCAATCTTTTACACCTTGTTTACCGGTTTTTTTTCGAAATGTATGAAGGTTACCTTTATTTGTTCTACATGTTGCTAGCCGAAGTGATGATATCACGGCAGATAATGTTACCGCAAATGTATTGGTTACTCATAACCTCAAACATCTATATTATTCTTATACCGGCAAGTAACCTTCATATACATATAGATAGATACACCTATGTGTAATAACAGACTTGAATAGATACAGCCAGGGTTGTTGATGTGGAAATGCATGTGTTGTGGCATAGAGCGAGAATGTTTGTCGATTGGCTGACTCTAACGTGGCAACTGTAAATTGCTTACCGACTTACACTAGGCAACTCAGGCACAGATAGAGCGGATACTAAGAGCAACCATGGACTAAGTTCGATAGATTTTTGCGGGAGATATTATGCGAAAATATATAATTCTAAGTAACATTGGTGAAGGAAAACTTTTTGAGAAAATCTGGACATCTTTTTTAATATTTAGTGTGTTTGTGTTTGTATGTGAGTGTTTTTGTGTTTGTTTTTTCTTTAAGGCTAGTGAATGCGCAGATTCGCAAACGGCCAGAGTAGCAAACTATGGCTGCTACCTTATTGATTTCGAAAGGAGACCCTTGTCAAGTAATGGAGCGATAAGAAACGTTGACGATGATGATTACATTGAATATACAACAAAGAAACTAAAACTTGACATGATAGTTTGAAGCACCAAAATTTACAAACATACTCGTATTTTAAGCGTCAGGCTGCATAAATTAATTATTAATTCTAAGCTTCAAGGATTATTTCAAGAAGTATGAGCAGAAGTTTCCGTGTAATTACTTGATTTACTTCCAGGTAGTTATGTTAGTAACAAGCTCTACCTTCCAAATTAAAACAGATCAGGAAACTTAGTTCGTTTCGCTTCAAAATATTCAACAAATTGACAATAAAACGAAGTAATACTAAATACACAATAAGATTATGACTATATTAAAATATAGTACAGAATATAACATCGAAATCAGCATTACAAGACCTTCAGATAACATTTAGGTTGTAAGTAACATTTTTTTTCTGGGTTCTGCAAATTCTTATGTGCTCCATTTCCAGATTACTGTTCTCGGGAATTGTGGAATTGATTCTCCCCCAAGGACAAATATTTGTGCTTCAAAGTTTTTGATCTCCGCTTGAGTTTAAAATTATCAATGTATGTATGTACATATGTAATTAGTTAGAAATTTATATGTGTAATAAACTGTCTGGAAGTCGCAGAAGAGACGCTGCGTAGTAGATATCAAATAATATGTGAGTTTTCGAAGGTATTGTTATTATTTCCAATAATTCACAGTATAACAGCGTATTACTAAATACATAAAATATTCTATTATTAATAATAAAGGCAAGGAATTTTATGGAGTAAAATACTTACGGATATAGTCATTCGTTGTAGCAGTGTCACCGATTCCGACAATTTGTCCGCAAACCCGCCGCTGGGAGAGCTTTAGATAACATTCAAGTCTTTCAAATAAGACTTACTGCCCACTTGGTTTCCAATCTTTTTAACTCAACTTGTTACTATTCGTGAAACAGGGTGCTTAGGAACTATTTAAACATTTGAACTAACTATTTAAACGGTTTGTTTAAACGGTTTTCGACGACAGGTTATAAAGGATGTTTAACACTTTTCTATTAAAAAAAAAAGTAACCTCACGCCTGTAGGCAGAGGAGTGTAGTACACCCCCTACGTTTCACTAGTTACGTTTACGCCCCTGGAATAAATTGTGAGCCTATTGACAAGTTTCTAATTATAGATTAAAATGCAAATAAGAAATTACTTACTGCATGTGTGTATCTCCAGACTAGAGTAAGAGTAGAATAAGTACCAGATGAGACTTCTATACTGAAAAAACCTGTTCTCGCAGATATTGTTATTAAATAATATGATCTTCAACTTACTATTTTTTTAAGTATTACACAATAACTATTTTTGTACGATTAAGAATTACCGAAATGACTATACAGAGACAGAATCAATTACATTCGTGCATAACGAAAAACAGCTTTGGGAAATATCACGACAGATAACCGAATTTCGGCGATGACGTCGACTTTTCACGTGGATGAGCAAAATCAATTATAAAACTGCCTCTCCACCTGTCAACGCGTATTATGGAATGCTACGATCAATTAATACCAGAGAGGCCGTACCGGTTCATTTTACCCTTATATTCGTTCATACACACATTATGAGAGACGCGACACATGAAATTCATCCGCGTTTTACGGATGGGATAAGTCCGTGTATATTGGAATTTAATTAATCGCGTAAGCACTTGCGACTCCAATGGACGTCAGTTGATAAAATTTTATTGAACGCTACAAAGTTGTTATATAACATTTTCACTGACTGATAAATGATAAATGATATCGTAAATTATAAATAAGCTGTACAAACATACCGGCTTGTACCAAGCAATATGATTTTCTGCTTTTGTTTTTATGTGAGTTTAATTTTCTTATAATGAATTGATCACATCCTTCTTTTATTATTGTGTGTTTAACTAATTTAGTTAATGTAACTCTCACACATAATATTATGCATGAATCGTTATAGAGTTTGTAATTCTACTGTTGGACATTGGTCTGATCTTTAACTATTCTAACTCGCTGGCCTAGTGTTGGTTAGCAGACTGCATGTTTGGAAAATACGGAGAAGTTTAAATATCCTTACGATTTTATGTTATTTTAATAGGGAACGATTTCTAGAAACATCCATTACTTTTTAAAACTACATACATAGGTATGTACATAACTTCTAACATTCGAACCCATCGACTTCCATAGTAGAACGCTGAAATCAAAACCACTGCCTACGTCGGTTATTATCTATGAAAGTTATATATTATAAAGAAAATGTATGCCCTTTATTAGTATCCTCCCACGCAGCGTGACTTCGAGCGTACAGAGGAACGTACATATATATGTATTAACGAGATCATCCTGCAATCTTATCGTACCTCATATATACCGAAAATACGCCGGCTATTGAAGGACGACAGAAAAAGGTTTATTTATTAAAAAAATTGCAACAATCATATTTCATAAATACTATCCAGAAAAAATTTTCAAAGTTTAGGTGTTGATGCTAAAATATTACATACATACATCTACAAATATCTTCAAGCTTATTCCGTTACAGTGTGGGCACGCAGCGCCAAAGTTCTGATCCTTAAAGGCCTACCTTGGCTCTTGCACATTCATCAGTCTCGTCATACATAAACACCGGTTTCGGAAACATTATAAACATTGTTAAAATTTTGTTCAATTAATAAATAACCATATTCAATTTACAATTCACAATTACCATTAACATTTGCTCAAACAAAATTGCTGTACTTTAAAATATTACTCTAAATACCAATCACCTATCAAGTAGGCTCAAGAAGTCAAGACAGCTAGCTACAAGGAGTGTGGACAACACTGTTGTGAACACTCAGAATCCCTTATTGTACCTTCGTTTAGAACTTATTATGTACATATAAGCTCGTCAGTAATTTTATTTTAACAGCGTTAGCAGTCTGTCATATAGCAAGGGCTACGTAGGGATGAGAGTGAAATGAGTTTTTGAAACAATCGTTGCTAGATTAGATATGACGTCACTATATAATTAAAATATTTTTCCTGGGCTCAATAGAAACTTCTTTTACTTCTCATAGCGTGATATAAACTTATTAGGTACATAATATATTAGATATGAACCACTACACGGAAATAAAGGAATCGTGTACAAACAAAAGATATACGAAATTGAGATCGTAGAGCCTGATTAGTCACGTTTCCAATGGAGTGCTTGAAGGGACGTTAGATATAAGCTTTATGGCACTGACAAAGGTTGTTTCATTATACTTTTATAATAAGCAATGTTATATTAATATTTACTTAGTAGATTTTTGTGTGTGAATTTTTTTCAGTTCTTACTTTTTACTCATTTGTAATTATTAGTAGTCACTCTCGGCCTGGATTTGTGTCTTGTGAAGGTACCTGTAGTCCAACGCGTATTCCACGGTGAGGCATAATCGTAAGTGCTGAAACGTGGGAGTACACTTATACACTTGAGTATCTCTGCCTACACTATCGGAGCTTATAGGAGTGATGTTACGTTCTTATGATGTCAATTATAAGGATGGCGAATTGTAGATTGTAAGACACCAATAATAATATAATGTAAATAAATGTTTACAAAAATGCAAATGAATCTCAGTCTGTCTGTATGTTTACACATTAAATTTTCATTTTAAGAAAATGTAATGAGTTTAGTGATAGAATAATTAGAATATTTGAAATATTTCAGTATCAGCTTAAAAGAAGTAAAAACAATGTTTAACTAACAGAGTGAATATCAGTGCCATCTATGAAACTATGTGTGAACTAGTTGGGTTATCAGTCCTCAATAGGGAGACCTGTAACAATAAAGAGTCAATAGATGGCAAAACATACTTATTAAAACTAATACTTTTCCTGTAAAAAAACACATTATCTATGTTATATTGGATAATTATAAATTTATTGTAGATTGAAAGACCCACTAAACGGACAACAGAGCGCCATTATTTTGCTGTCTAGACTAAGTACACAAGATATAAAAAACAACGCCATCTATACACAGATTTAGAAACTATGAACATTTTGATTCCTTCTGTTAACTAATATGCTTTAATATTTAGGGTAATGCATTTATTGTTATTATAATCAAAGAGTCTTAATGTTAATTATTTAATTTAGTTAATGAATTAATTTAGTTAACTAATTAACATAGTTAATTAACATAGTTAATTAGTTTTAGTTAATTAATACTTAAGTAAAATAATAATACTGCCTGCTTTGAACCTAGCTTGCAATATTTTTTATGAGTCAGCCATTATATTAGCACCTTGTTTCAGTATCACTCGAACCTTTTAACACAAAAAAATTCTCTTATAGAATTTTATAGTGTAGAATTTTTTCTGTCTGTCAACTGATAGCTATGTACATATCATAATCTGTTTAAACTTAAATAAAAATGTAATAAGGAGAACAGCTTAACAATTTTAAAAAAATCTGTAAAAAATATGGACATATATATAAATATATGATAAGATTTTGAAGCCACTCCATATCCATCTATGTTAACAAATATCTTAAAATATATTACATTTTACATGAAGACATCGAGACACTTAAGAAGAAAGATATAGGTATTATATTTTACATTAGTATAAAAGCTATTTTATATAATGTACAGCAATATTTGTAGTTCATACATAGTTTGTTCAGTCACCATAGTGCAGTAGGTACTTATACTCTCTCTAGTTCGTGATCAGGCAACTGTTTGAGGTTCCCAAGATATTATTATTAAAATTCCATGCCAGTAACGGTATAACTTAACAATTTCATTCCTATTGAAACGACCCACGATCGTTAAGAACCATATCAAAATTTTATTTTCTGGTCTAAACAGATGAACTTCCAAGGTCAGGTACGTGGTAGAATGTTGACAGTCTGTGAAAGTGCTTGTAGTTAGGCAATTCACCAAGTCTCGTGTATGTGGAATAAATTTTAATTGTACGAACTGTGTAAGGTATTCAGGGAAAACATCTGTGGTACATCAGAAAGGAAAAGAAAAGATTGTTGTAATAGGTATATCGGTTATATCCTTGATGTCGGTTATTATTTGATTACTAACTAATACCTAAGCAAAAATGGTCAAATACGTTTAACGGCTGGCTGCTTTTTGAGGATTTTACTTCATTAATTTTCTTCTTCATTCTCCATTAGACGAGTGATTGCAAGCGCGACGGCTGATTGTAAGGTCCGGTGTTCGATTCCTGAATCAGGTACTATTGGAATTTTGTAAATTATGTTTTCTGGTTGAAATTTCTAATATTACCTTGGAGTCTGAAACTGTGTCCGGTGTATGTCCGGTCACCACCTATTTCATGGTTAAACAGAAGGGAAAAGGTGAAACGAAACAGTGTACCAGACTCCCCTGCCTACCCCTTCGTTGATTAGAGACGTGGTTATGTTACGTTACAATAAATACAGCGTCAATTTACGAGAACTGTTAGGATAATATTGTTATGCGTAATGACGTCATGACAAATCGGTCGTTTCTACTATTCACTACCGTTTGCTAGCGGCCACATTACTGCACACCCATTAGAGCAGCCGGCGTAATCATGTTTTCTTATGTCTGATGACATAAGTAGAGTTGTAAGATATTTTTTTATTTACAACTTACTTTTTATCCATCATTGCAATAACTTTCACTAACTGGACTTGAGAATAGCGACAATACTATTCCTGAAGGCATCTTACTAATAGCCTTTTCAAGAAGTAACTTGATAACTGAGGCTATTAGTCCTATCGTCCTATTAGAGGCTCGTTGCAGATGTCCTCGATTGATGCTTCTCATTTGCTATTTTTTTCACTTCAAAAATATCTGATAACAAAACTCCTAGTACCTACCTACGTACGTTTTTCGCGTATTTAGAATTAATTGATAAAGCATGACTTCGGATACATATTAAAAAAGTCAAACATTTTCAACAAAAATTGGTTAAAAATCCGGCAACCATACCGAAACCCTAAAAATATATAAAAAATCATAAAATATTTCAAAAATAAGTATAGTTCCCTTATTTCAAACTATGGTGTAAAATAATCGCGTTTAGACAAGTTTTTATTTCGGATTACATAATGAAAATAATAATTTATTACAGAAATAAATCTCGGAATTCAATCCATCCGCTAATAACGGGCGAAAACAAAAATTAACAATATAAACAGCTGTTTTTAATCAATGACAAGTTTTTATACATTATTAATTTTTGATTTCAATATCGCGTAATAAATATTAAAATGATTTTTTTTTTCCACCTTTAATTAAAGGATTAAATATAAATTTCGTGAGTTATATTTGCATTATTTCAAAATGTTATTTACAAATAAAATTTTTAATTTTTGTCGCACCAAAAACAATGTCAGCTTTAATGAGTATACGCAATAGTTTTTATATTTAATTGTTATTTATTTGTACAAATGATAATTAAATTGGCTTTTCACACACTGCGTAACTTTCTAAGCCACTTTGCATTATATATCATACCTCGTATGGTGATTTTATCATCATGCTGATATCCCGCGGGTCAGACCTACGTGGTATATATTAAATATATTACCTACTCAATATTACGCCTGTAATCCCCCAAGAGGTAGGCAGAGGAGTCTGGTATACTTACTCCTACATTTCACTACTTATGTTTACGTGCCACGTAATAGGGAATTAGATAAATACTCTTAAGTATTATTTATTGTCTTTAGTTACAAAATAAGTATTGCGTAACTAGAGCAATAAGTTGGTATCTAATAATAACAAATTAACAATAAATTACACTAAACAATACTTAAGAACGTTGACTTATAATTTGGTCACAGTTAGCTGACAAAAAATAATTCAATCAAAAATATCTTCTTTAATATAAAATAACAAACACAAACAAATACACGCTTAAGTATACACGCAAGTGTATACTTAAGCATTGTTATATAAATAATAATCACACCATTAAATACCCATCTGATTCTTACACTGTTCTACACGCAACTCCGTCCGCGGAGTACTTTTAATAAGTAGTGGTCCAGTAGTGGTGGAAATTCAATTTTAATTCATAATATTTTATTTCTGACATCAATAGGGTGGTAATGGGTACTTCGATATGTTCTACAGTCTATGACACGTCTGACAGTGACAGTAAGAAGATAAAAATGAATTTTTTGTTTAATGTAGTTTTAACACAAATTGTATGAACCTATTAAATGTCTGCACTTCTCCTCTCTTTAAACTTTATATAACTACATGCCTGTATCTTTCCGAAGAGGTAGGCAGAAGAGTGGAGTGTAGGTTTACCAGTCACATTATACGTCCTATCCTGCTGTAGATGGTAAGCCTATTTCAGTATACCGGGAACGAATCCTGACTTAGAACTACTACTGAACGTAGGAAAGTTAGAAAAACCCAATGGCACTCAATACGAAGATCGAACACAGGACCTCTCGATCTGCAGTCTTGCTCACTACTCGACCAAATAGGCAGTCACTATAAACTGTAAATATGCCAAATATCTCGAAAGGAGTACAAATAATTATCTTTACTTAACTATATATAACTTGAAATTTTATTATTTATTTAACGTTTTAGGCGACATTTTCCATATGTATTTTCAGTCGCCGGTGCCCAATTCAGGGTTTAAAGTATCTTTACTACAAAAAATCAATAAAATGAATAAAATTTAACATAACAAACATACAAAGTTATTTGCAATTTTTTATTATTAACATGGCAGTTAGATATATCCAGAAGCATCGACACGGGTCGTGTGAATTTATTTTATTGTTTTCATTAAAACGAACTTACATTGTTTACTGATATTACAACAGATTTCTCTAGCTGTCGTTTACTTACATTTAATAATACAAATTGTTGACAACATAAGTTTTGATTATGTTTTCACAGTACCTAATGTATTTTGACAGAACTATATTTTTAATTTATTGCCTGTTTTTGAATTTTCCTTCCGTCTGACCGTCCGTCTGTCCGTCCGTGTGTCCTCCCATTTCATTCCATTCCTTAATAATATTGATATTACCACATTTCACCAAGCAGCGAGAGGAGAGTAGAGAGCGCGGAAATTGACAAACCAAATAAAGTATGTTTTATTAGCTTTTCTAGACAACCGCTCGCGGTACTGTGTCATGTTTTTACTATTTTCTAATATATAAATACTAAGTACTATTCCAACAAATACCACTTTTACTATCGAAATATTACCTGCTTTTGTAGCAATAAATTTGAATTTCATTCGGAATATTATCTTCGTTACTTTAAATACTGTTGCACATAGAGACAACAAATACATATGTACATTTAAAACTAAAACGACCACAAAAACAAACGTAACGTAACGTCACGCCTGTAATCCCCAAAGGGGTAGGCAGAGGAGGTCAGTATAGACCTAACCATAAATACTTCGTATATACTACATACATATATATCATACCTAACAAAAACAGTTCTGATACACAAGGACATATCTATATAGACACATACATAAATATTTATTAAATCATATATGTAGGTACATGTATATCATGAATATGTTTTGAATTTAAACCAAATCTCAGCTTAACCAATGTAGTAATACCTATAGGTACGACTCGCACACGGTAATTTGATCCCAAACAAGGCATTGAATAAACGAGATTATAATGCAAAAACTAATCTGGATCGCGGTGATTGAAATCCAGGTCTTCACGTTCACACTGCATCACAATGCACCTATGCAGATGCAATCATGCAACCGCTATTTGCACTTGAAATGTGACATATTTACAACAAGGATGTTTTTAGCTGTATGACACGGACATGTCCAAAATAGCGTTGCTCATCCATTTGATGCTTACGTAACTCTTATTTTTTTAATTATTCCCGGTTAAGACATCGAGGTTGGAGATCTTGAGGAGCTCAGAGAATTAAACAGGGTTTGCAGAAGCTAGAATCAAGTAATTGCCGTTTTTTTTCTCATGCAACGTGCGTTTTTTATCGCATTTTAGCTATTGCTACGAGTAGTTATGTCCCAGCGTTTCGAGGCTATAAGCGCTTTTAAAGTACTACAATAATAATTATAAAAAATAACCATTGATGATATCAAAGTGACATTAAATTTCTTTTTCAGTCACAATATTACGTATTCAATCAAAGCGGCAGAACAATAATTCGCTTGCTTACTTTTACTATGAAAACAACTAATGTATGCCAAAATATACTCTATTGACTTTTCATAGAGTTGAGAATTGTTTGAAAACTGAATCATAGTATACGCTCTGTACGCCGTCTCGCTATCATTGCGGTCTTGCAAATCATAAGGAACAGTCGTTTTATATCATATAAAAAAACATATCGAAATAAACAATATTGTCATGTAAAATTTTTTTGCAGTTACCTACAAGTTTAGTGACAGTGCAGTGACATTTTTGTTTATGGAAATTTTTGTGACATCAAAATGTAAGTTCATTTTATATTTTTTGTAATATATTTTTGTTGAATATCTTATAGTTCTGATATAAAACTAAGAATTGCAATATTCCCTTCTATTGATTATAAATTGAAAATGAGAAACAAGGATTTATTATTGAATTGATAAATTATGATTCATATTACATAATTTAATAAGAATGTGCAGAAAATTTAATTTTATTATTAAAAAAATACAGACATATTTAACTATCTTATTAGATGGAAATAAAATTTACCCTTTAATAGTATTGCAAGTAAAAACTTAAGTTATAACTTTTACTATTTATGTTTACCTAAACAAAGTTCCACATAAATACTAATTTGTTTATTAAAACAATAACCGATATTATAACTAGAACCTGAGATATGTATAATAACTAAATATTTGGCTTGTGTTTATTAGATGAAAGAATGCTTATGGTGTTGCCAGTGCGTATATTGCATGGTGAAAAACCACCATGCAAAAATCACCTCTTGTCTCATTTAAGTCTAACTAAAAATACACATTTATAAAAAAACAATAAATGAATCTGAAATGTAATGTAGAGACAAGTTTTTTTTTTAATTTAAATATTTTTATTCCTGGAACCGTATAAAAAATTAAGTTTATTAAGTTTTATTCCAACTTCATAAATTATAATGTATTCATGTAACAACACTGGGGTTTTAGCTGTTGTATTTTTTGCTTGTTTAAAATTATTTTTAGGACACAATTAAAAACAATTAAATTGCATAGTGGATGTAAGTAATTAAAATAGCCCATGAAAAAAATACTACAAGAAACATTATTATTGTTCATTGAAATGAAAATAATAAATATTTTCACTGTATTTATGAGACACATCAGTACAAGCGTTTTTAAAATGACATTATATAAAAAAGTAACATCACGCCTATAATCCCCGAAGAGGTAGGCAGAAGAATGTAAGTAGTAGGCACGCTCCCACGTTTCACCAGTTACGTTTACATCCCATTGAATAGCGTCCGTCCGATGTCACCCGAATGTGCGATAATCTTAAAAACTAATTCAAAAATTGGCCGCGTAAAACTGAGCTATGTTTCCTTCAATACTATTTTATGATTTATAACATAAATCTAATATGTTGTTTAAAATTCTAATGTGTGCAGGTTTCCTCACGATTTTTCGTTCACCGTTAGTAAGTGATATTTAAACTTAAAACGCACTTTTGTAAAGAAGTGCGCGCCATGGATTTGAACCCAGCCTTCCGAAGTGAGTGGTTGAATAAAATTCTTAACCACTAGGCTATCACTGCTGCTAATATAAACCTAACGTATACATTATATTTTACAACTATTTACATAATGTCTCTCTTATAGCCTTAGCCACAAACCTTTGACCCAAACCACAGACTATGTAATAACAAGAATTTGGTTCCAACCGAAAAAAATCTCAATGGCGTCCAAACAGGTAGACGGGCTATTCGATGGTAATTGGTCACCGTCGCCTATAGACATTTGCAACACCAGAGATGTAACCAATGCTTTAGCAGCTTTAAAGCAGAGCTCTCTTTGCGTTTCTCTTGTAGAACCACCAAAATGTTGAATCCAATTACAACCATTTGTCTCAAAAATGATTTCACAGCGCATCTCTACATGTCACGTTTTTACGGAGTATGTGCAGTAACGGCGGAATAAAAACTCGAGCAGAGGTTAATGTAAACCGGGTCGGCACAGCATGGCGACGTGTCTCAATTGCACCCATTATCTGATACCATCGCACTGTGACTGAGATGTTTATTTGTTCTCGCCACTACATGTTCAGATTCTTTTACAATGTCCTAAGACTATGACGCGTCTGACATTGACAGTAGGAACATAAATATTGATTGTTTTCTTAGATGTATGTTTTACACAAATTGTATAAGACTATTAAATGTCTGCATATCTTCACTATATAAACTTTACGTAACATCACGCTTTTAATTTCGAAAAGGGTAGGTGGAGGAGTGTTGTACACTCCCACGTTTCGCCAGTTACGTTTACGACCTACAATGGAGTACCTAGGTCACTGAGCCTATTGCTATAAACCGATATCCTAATGTTGAAATATAACCGCACTATTATAATTTAAACACAACACAACCCTAAAAATTAATTTATTGTGAGTACAACACATCAACTTTCATAAAGCACATATTTGTAATTACGAGTATTCTTGCAAAATCCGTCTACATTTCACATTGTTCTAGAAACTTCTGGTACCTACGTATATTCGCAATTTTCACGTCGTATGACATGACATTTCTGTAATGTAAGAATATTTTAAAGTCATTCCCGTATGCCGTCGACATCAATCATACCAGGTGCTAGATTACAAGTTAATTTACGCCTAGAAATAATCGTTGGTACGGTATAACTAACATATTATTAAACTAGCTTGTGACTTGACTTTTGTTGCCTTATGAAAGAATTAAATTATTTAATGCTACGAATATTACTGAGACACAAATAACCTTGCTAGTTACAAAAAATGTGTAGATCTAAATCTGGGCAAATATGGTACCTACCAACCTATTTGAGGTAGGTTTTATGTCATTACATCATTCAAAGTAATTTTCTAATTAAAACGTGGAATAGGGGGTGACCCTATTGCCGTACATCGGGGACAGTCCCAAACTACATGTAACTAATAGAATTTTCGAGTTAGAAAAACTCAACAATATCCAATCCGAGAATCGAACCCAGGGTCTTTCGCTCATTAATCGCGCTAACGAGGCAGTAATGAAAAAGCTATTTTTAATTGATAAAACAATGAGATATAAAACCAGTAGTTAAGTTCACCCTAATCTCAAACCCATCGTGGTACGGTGCAGGCCACAAAGCTAATAGGTCACATTGAATGCAATTTGCAATTCAAGCTAGTTTCATGTGGTAGGTACTGTTTCATGTTCGATAACCCATAGACCCCGCGCTAACCCACTTATGAGCAACTTTCTAAGGACCACAATGGGACGATTTATGTTAGGAGATGTTTTAGCGTCGTTGAAAAGGTAATAGCAATAAACATAGGTGACACAT
This sequence comes from Parelbella ahira ahira, assembly GCA_018244795.1. Taxonomy (NCBI): domain Eukaryota; kingdom Metazoa; phylum Arthropoda; class Insecta; order Lepidoptera; family Hesperiidae; genus Parelbella; species Parelbella ahira. Next base: position 18,776 of record DWME01000219.1, on the reverse strand, counting down.
TTGTTCAAATTCTTTAGTTATACTTATACCAAGACATTCTAGTAGCGTACAGTATTTACTCCTGAACTTGGTTAGCACATTTTTGTATCATTTTCAATTTAGTAAACATATCTATAGTCCCATAGAAGTTTGAAATGTATACTAATACTGTACCTCGGTTGCAAGCACTCAAGGTTATCTAATTCCCGACTAGACAGACCCTGTATCGTACTCAGACAAGTCATAGACATATAATATGTACATACATACATACAACTCTACATATATATGTAAAATTCTAAACACAAATTTATACAGAATATTCTACCCGGACGCAGAAGAAACTTTAGTCCTCATTACACAAATCTTTAGTCTGAACCACAAAACCAATGGACATTCAAAGCTTTGACGCGAAACGTTGGATTTTTGGCAGCAATCTAACTCTCTGTCTAGCTTTGTCTATTTCTAACATATCTGAAACCAGAAATATTAATATAGAAATACAAGAGTGAAATAATTAAACACCTCATGATCATTTTCATAATCATCCTCTTCCTGAACATTTTCCCTTTCTATTGTTAACAAATGATGACGTGAGAAAGAGTTTATTATTTCGCTTGCGTTGAACGGAGAAAGTTAGATCGAATCAGTCCCCTGGTCCTTGCGTGATACGCATACAGAAATACAAACAAACTGACATACATATAGCCGAATACATGAATTGAGCGTTTTATTTGTAGATTTGAAAGGGTATCTGCCCCACACTGAAGCGTCTATCCAGACTGTATCTCGCATCATAATTCTAGGCTTAATCAAATCATGATACTTACTTTAACATTAATATCGTAGTAAATTATACCTGAGTCTAGATTGTAGGCATAAAGCAAAACTGTATTTTATTTTTGAATCCCTAACATTTGAATATTAAATGGACATTAAGCGTCAACCTTATCAGAGACACCAATTTTTAAAGACCGATGTAGTAGTCTTGGCTCATGTATACCTACACTCCAGAGGGGACTAATTCGGTAATTAGGTAAAATGCACATGTGTTCAGCCATAGTTACTAAATTACGAGTAGTAACTGTTCTAAAAATTCAATTCCTGCAGTTTTGTCACTAATTAGTTCAAGGCGGGTTGCTGATACTCATTGATGTTTATGAGAGAAGATAGTCCATCTAGAGAACTATGAACGGGTTGTTGATGATTATTTTACGAACTCCTACTTGCACTAATCCACCTCTACATCTCCGACATGCATATCGACATGCAATGTATCGTTTCATTCCTTACAAAGTAAGAGTTAATCAGTCATTATAAGCCCGGTTTCGGTTTCTGTACTCTTAAGTAACCCGTTAACCCAGTCGCAGTAATCACTGTAACCGGGCTGAATATACCGCAAACTTTGGAACAAGAAACGTTCAGAAGAAAATCTATCAATATAATGACAGCCATGGTGTTATGGTGGACTTTTAAAAGTAGACCTTATGGTTCATTGTTACGGTTGAAATTTAATAAAATTTTTGGTGTAAGTACTCTAAGCAAATATTATTGTTACAAAGTTTGCCTGAGTTTTTCATTTGGTGAAAATTATAGGGCAATGGTGTTAGACCAGACCATTAGTATGATGGATAATGATATTGATTCGCCAAAAGGAATATCTATATAATGAAGGTACGTAACATCACGCCTGTTATCCCCAAGGGGGCAGACAGAGGAGTGTAGTACACTCCCTCCCACTCATCTCAGTATTTTTATAATGAAAGGCAATATTTGTCCTGTTTTAAATAATCTGTATAAAAGGTAGCGTCCCATGGTGTAATAGCTATGTATGTACATATATAATATGTAATTGTAAAAGTAATTGTATTGTAGTCATTGTAACATGTACTAAGTACAATACGAAAGAAATAGTGAACCGAAAACTAAAAAATGGAAAATCCAAATTTCGTGCACAAAAAAATACAAATAAATCTCACACAGAAAGTTTTATGCTGGTATATTGTATTTAAATTATACGTGAAAGAAACTTATATTCAAATTTACGTCTTTATCGGACTGAGTATGTAACAGGCGTGTAGTATATTTTTTTTGCCAACGGTATTGTTAAAGTAAGTGATCAGATGAAAGTATTTTTTGATATTCATTTCATATAATTGGTGTATTTACTTTTACTGTCCCTTGATGCTCAATTTTTATAGCATTTAAAAATCGCGACGATATCTTTTTAGCTCTCGGCGCAAAGCGGCGATGATGATCGTTAGACATGCTACAGAAACCTGAATGGGCAAAGCCTATTGTGCATCAACCAGAACACTCATACAAATACTCAAATTTTAAAATAGATATTTATATGGATCAGTTTACATCCACAGAACAAACACTCGTATATATCGTAAATGTGTCTTGTGTAGGAGTCAAACTCATGACCCCTTCTCAGCAGTTAGGTAATCATTAACCATTAAACCAACGTGTCAGTTATTCATGTATCCATATGACCGAAGTAGCGGTTAAAAACAATTAAAAATATCAATAGTGTATCACAACCAGCGAGTATTGTCCCACTGCTGGACATTGCGCCCAAAGTGGGCTACAACACTCAACCCCCAATTACTCACATACTAACGCCGTACACCGGTACATTATTATTATCTTTCCCAATCTTTCCACGCCTTCAACATTTTAATTGGAATAAACCTTTCATTTCATTATCATCGTAAAATCTATCTCGTCGAACTATATAATTATCTTAGTTACCATATGAAACCTGAATGGCTTATTTAATTTAACGGTGTCTGTAATGAATTTAATTATTCTACGGATCGCTTGGCGGACGGAAATCGTAAAGGAAATTGATTTAGTACCATTTCCGACTATCTGCCAACGTTTGTTATTAATTCTTTGTTGGATCGCAGTCGACTTCATATAACGTATTGCTACTTGTATTTTGTGCTATTAAAGATTCCATAAAAACAGTATTTGGACCTAACTGTACTTCATCCTGGAAACTGTCATGTCTCAAACGTCTGAAAACGATGCAGTGTCAACCGAAAGCAACTTCTAGGTGTACCTGATTCGACATTTATATTAGTTAAAAAACATTCTATTGTTACAAACTCATCACGATTGTCCTAACAGCATAAGGGAGTATGTTTGAAATAAATATTTATAGAAAAACCCATTTGCATTTGCTACGGAGTTCAACCTCATGTCCGTTGATATATTGGTCACTGTACATATCGTGAGTTGCGATGACCTATGAGGTAATTTTTTTCAATGACCTATGAGGCAAGCCGAGAATTTATCGCGATACTTTCTATATAATGTAATCTCTCAATCTCATTTCCTTTGCCATTAGTTACTCAGCAAACGTTTGCATCAACGCACCGATTAATTAAAATAAAATGCCCAGAATAATTGAAATAAGATATTAAATATAGATCAGTATTGTTCAAGTTTCTTGCAGAGGCGTGTGTAAGGACTGGTATCAAAGTATAAAGTAGTATTAAAGTTTATGTTAAGGTCAATATCGATATTAATTTGTTATATCTGAACCTTCCTATTGACTTCTCACTCGTCTCTACAAATTCGTTTTGCAGCAGCGCGATGTAGTTTGCACCAAGCTTCTTGTAGTCGGGGCATTTCTCTCTTTCGTTTTAAGAAAGTGGTATAAGAAATAGGCTCCAGCTAATCTATTTCCTTAAATTTTACCAAATTCCACCACGTTATGGTTCTGCTGTCGGACACAGGTCTCTCATAACGAAAGGTTTTAATTCCATAACGTGCACGCAGACTAAATGAAGATTTTCTGATTTCACACGCTTCAAAAAACCTATTATTTCCATACAATAACTGTATTTCTCCGTGCATAATTTCACATTTAACACACAAAAAAGTGTTCATATTTCACACTCTTTATAACACATACATACATATGCACTGTGGGACGTTACCAGTGAGGCTATATCGGAGTGCTATGAAGTAAATGGACATAAAATTATAAAAAAAAAATATCAAGACATTCAATGAACCAATCTTATTTATTTATTTCGGGATAAGTAATACCCAAGGGGCTTAGAATTCAGCCTCTCATTCTGAAAGTCCTGGATTCAAATTCTTAGCGCGCAACTCTTACTTTTTACGCACTTTATAAAAAAGTGTGTTTTATGATTAAATATCACTTGCTATAACAATGAACGAATACATCGCAAGGAAAACTGCACATCTTGAAAATAAAACAAATTAATTGATTTTATTATTTTCTAATACAGGTATGACCGACATCTTATTAAAATATGTACATATATACTTTTTTAAATATATGTTCCATAACAAAGAATAAATCAATATCTAAAGAGCAAGGTATGTTTAAACACAATCTAGGTATTCTAGACAGGGAACAGTACTATCTCTATCTTGCTCTAACTAACCCTAGCTGCTATAAGGCACCCCATAATTACCACACCTGAAAATATTTTCTTACTTATTTTAAATTTCTCATTCGCTTTCTAAAACATCTGACGACCATCTGCCTACAATCTGCTCAGTTAATTATTACAATATTACTAAATCCTCACATATACAACTTTGTTCGTTCACACAAAAGAAAATAAGGAACTTCGTACATAAAAAAAAGAACAATAACTTAACAAGTTTAAAGTTATTTTTATGATCCTATATATTTAAATATTTATTTGCATAGCCTATGAACTGTCTGGTTACCATAACACAGGAATTACCCAGTTTTAATGTGATATGGGTGAAAGTTGTTCCGAGATACAATTATTGTTCCAAAAATATGTAACCCTTAAATATAGCTCACTATTAATGAAAGCATTAAGTACAGTTAAATACACAAAGATTATCACAAAAAGAGTGTTTAAAATAATTCCCCTCTAGTTACAATGCAGGACAGAATAAAATATAAAGACATGGTAAATGTTTCCTCGTGAGTTCAAAGCAGCGGTCCGTTGAAGTTCGTGATTTTTACTGACCCGAATTAGATGCAGTCGTGCGTTTAACGTCCCCAATGTTTACAGAATTCGAATATTTGTTACCGTTTTAATTGAAAGTATATATACATTCCTTAATAGACACAATACTAAAAGTTTCCGGAGTAAAAAAATAAAGATACTCAAAACTTAAAACAAAAACATATCATGCTCAACACATCTTTAAATATACGAGTATGTTCCATTTTTTCTTTAATTTAATCCAATAAGTGACAGCTTATTGATTTGTAACGCTTTCTGATATTAAAATGATTAATTACTTAAAACGATATATTAGAAGCCCGTTTTAGTTTCGAAAACATTAACGGATTAAAATGATGTTATGATCTATCTTGTAAACTAGTATTTATACCAAAGTTTACAATGTATTTACGACATAATGATGGTCCATTTTACAAAATATATTACTATGGTTCAATAAAGTGCATCAATGCATTTAATATTATCTTGCATATAAAACATCCATAATACATAAAGTCAAATGACTCGTACTGCAATATTGCATATCTGCAAATCAAAACAGTTTTCCCTTACATAATAACATGTTTTTCACCTCAGAATAACGTAGAAGAAAGTGAAACCTTATAACACGTAATTCTTTTATTGCAGCCTGCAAACACCGCTGACGCTCGTTAAGAAAAACCAATGTGAATATCGAACAAATCGCAACAACAAATTATGTATGGGAGTTTCTAAAGTTTCTGCCATTCACTCATTGTAAATGCTCATGAATTTATTAAGATCGTTACGATAACTAAAGTAAAGAACAGAGGAAACAAACAACGAGTTGAAGAGGCTGTTATTTATAACAAAATGGCAAGCACAACGGCTATTGGCATTTGCGTAATCGTACAATAAAACAAAACAGATAACACGGTTAATTCAATTGATATTGAACGTTGGAAATCGAAAGTGAATGAAGATATTTCTTTTTGTAAAACAGAAGCTCAGTTTGATGATAACGGTTCTGCTATTACGTGAGATGCTGTAAGAACAAAACGCAATGGACCACGTGAAATGAGAACGAATTTTATAGAACAAGTGATAGTTAAATGAGGTGAAGTAGGTATATATGACTCCCTATCACTGTTAACGATGAGATGAGATCACTACAAGACAACTCAGTTATCACGTAGAAAATTGGCATAAAATGTTATAAGTATTATAGTGTAGAACGAATGGGCATCTAAGAACCTTTGTTTGCTGACATCAAAAACATTATCAAGAATATTAAACGCAAAAAAAGTGAAAGACGTTTTTGGTGTGTTATAAGGTGTAGTCTGTTATATAAGGTGTGTACCATTGAAAAAGTGCTGGCTGAGGAGGATGTCATTGAATGGATTCCAGTCTAGATGCAGCGACTCGTCGGGAAATCAGACAAATGATCCAGAGTGGTAAGTGTATATGTATATGATTTCAATTAACGTTGTATTCTAGTAAGCTTATATTAGCTCAATCTTATTAGAAACGTACAAAATGCATATCGTATTCCTACAAATACTATATCGGACGTTCGATGAAATTCACAAAGAAACAAGTCACGAATTAGGGTATTACGAAATCGATAGATCGATAAAATCTTAAATAATTATATCACTCGTTGTTGGCTTCGGAGAAAAATGACAATAAAACTATCAAGATCAGATCTTAATCCCACTTAAAGCTGATTATCAACGAAAATTGAATGACATAATAGACATTTCCGCAATCTTTTTGGTACTTACAATAGATAGTCGTAATGCTTCAAAAATCGGTATTAAGTGCACTACAGACAGCTCAGATGCTGCCTTTTAAGATATATTTTTATGCTGTAATTTCTCTACTAATTGTATTTGTATTAAATTAGTATATTAATTTTTCCTTTACCTCGATCCGGGGATCTGCGGTTGATATCCTCGCACCCACTTGTTTTTGTAAATATACAATTTGAAAGATCAAGAAGTTTCACTTAATAACGATAATGTAAATAATATAACTATGATGGAAAACGTCGTGAAGAAACCAGTACACACCTACATCTCAGAATTTCATATAACGTTCTCTGAGGCGTGTGAAGTTTACGAAATCGGGTTTAGCCACCTTTTTTAACCGCAGCTTAAAGCTTCTCATCACTACATGGGACCCGTGTTTAACAGTAGAAAGATGAGTATTAAAGATGCTGAACAGTGTGGATACACAATTCTGCCAGTATAATATTCCCAATAACAATAATTAACCACTAAGTTATTTAGTTACAATTATTTTCAATTCAACATTTTTAAACCACATTATAAAAACTACAACATGGCAATGAGGAAGTCTCATGTTAAAATAAATAGAAGTCCAAAAACGCAGACTAAATATGAAAGGAATAACATATCTGTAAATTCATGATCAATGATATGTCAAAATTACTACGTGATTGAAAATGTAGTGAACAGGATTAAGAAAGGTATGCTTGGATAGTTTGGGTATATTGAAAAACTGAAATAACCGAAACAGATTTTAGAGATCAACAGTCAGAATAGAGTCAGAAAAGGCAGGCATAGGCGTACCTACATTGATAAAATCAGAGACGTTGTAAGAGATGGCTAGGATATTAATACGTTAAATAAACAAACATAAATGCAAAAAAGTTTGTTAGGCCATAGCCGTTAGAAATGCTTAGGCTGTTTCTGACGGAAAAAAACATGACATTATGGATGTATGTAAAAGAAGTGAGACCATTATAAAGTTCATTGTCTCTACAATCATTACAACATCAATAATGTTGTTTATTTCCTGTCACACATGATAACCATTTTTTTCTGTGGTTAATATCGTAGATTTCTCTCACTCTGCCAGCGAGTAAGCGACGATTTTTTAAAGAAAATATAGGTACGTGGTTCTCCAAGAACGCCATTTTGATGTACGAGTACTTATAACCGTAAGCGTTTTTGTGTACTAAGCGTCTATATTGTCTATACATATAATATGAATAATGGATATTAAAATACCATAAATTCGTATCACGTAAAATATGATTTATGTGTACACATTCCGTATATTTAGTTTTATTTTAACTAATTACAAAAATAACGTGTCACTTTTTTATTGCTATGTGATTTTTTTAAATATCTGTATACCTACGTTCACTTCACAAAAATATTTTTGATCTAACCAACTTATTTAACTTATGCAAGTTTAACTTTATCTTTTATTTTACCTTTCTCTTATTTCCCATGATAATAGTGCGTACTTACATGAGATACATTGTATCATTAAAAAATAAGGGCATCAGGTAAAATTAAGGATTAAAACGACCAGCAAATGCCCATGGTACAAAAATGATTTTTATTGTTTACCTAACACCTGTCTGTACTTAAAAAATGACCTTATTTTCTCTAGTGTTAAAAAAAATTTTTCATTTTCGATTGGATCCGGGCTTATTCAGAGAGCCATTTAAGATTGCCTAAGCCGTGCTTTCTCGACGAGTGCGGTAACGCCCTCAGCCGTGGGCATTGAAGGCTTTCGTGTTGATGGCCTTTTAACCCACACAAAATTATGGGGCGCTGAAATAGTCCAAAGAGATGATAATCGTTTTAACAAATAGGTGAAAGATTATTTTTTCATGTCAAACAATGTAACCATAAAATGATTGATTATAATGATGACTAATTTGAGATATTTTAATTAAAGACACTGTTCCCCGTACGTGGTGAAACATGTACCTTACTGAAATAATTAGTATCAATTAAATTCTTCTCCACGCTACACGCCCGATACAGATCGTTGACTTTTCTGAATGAAACATTTACCGTCTGTCTTTGGTCTTTACGATATCTTATTAGCGAAGATATTTATGTACACATGCTAGCACACATGTACATATTTCTGCGTTTATTACTCGTTTTTTTTTTAAATAAAGGTTGTGAATCATTAATTACGAGGGATTTTTATAAATGAAGAGAATAGCAAACGAGCAAGCAGCAGTCCAAAAATGGTCGTTGGCATCCATAGTTTACAAGTAACGTCGAAAACGATTGCCAGAATAAGACTATTTGTGTCAAGTAATCTATATAACTGTGATCCTCCGCTTGGTAAATATCTATTTCGATTTAACCTATTTAGTAATACGTATCTGCCACCGGATTGATGTTTCTCATTATGTATTATAATTTAATCCAACCAGTGTACTTCACATGCAATGGCTTAATTTGTTTTAATAAATTAAAACTTCTTTAGGAAATTAATTTCTATGTCCCCCCCTGTATCGTGTTTTAATTATTGCGTAAGAAAAATACTCAACTTTTAACTTAGCGGAACAGTTCTGTTGATTTGTTCATGTTTCCTGATCAGTTTCCTGACAATGATTTGTACTGTATTTCCTGCACACCTGTCGACGGTATGAGCTAAGTTACAGTTTCGTAAGCATCTAATTTATTGGAGAAGTACTTAGTAGGTGTTTCAGCTAGAGGTGTTGTAGAATGCAGTTGTTGTACATGCATATAATTTCATGCTTCATGTGACTTTGGCGGAACATTCAATTAGGTACAAGTGCGGCCCTCAGGGCGGTTTTGAAAAGCGAACAATCTTTATCCGAAATCCTATACCATTTTTATCCGTAGAAGTTAGGACGTAACCAAGCAGATAAACTAAACACCACGACTTTGTTCTGGGCGAGGCCAGTCACGGATGAGAATAGTAACGGATATAATGCCATGGGAAGAACGTGACTTCTCTCGTACGTTAATGTTTATGGACTATGCATTTTCTTACTAGTGTAATGGTTCGTGACCTTACTGCTGAGCCGAAGGTTCAATTCGTATTTCCTAAAAGCTGTCTGGGTAATCTACTACGGCGTTTTCGTTCAGATTTCGTTTTCGTTACGTTTGTTGTTCAAGATATTGTTATTATTAATTGTTGTAACTTAAGACCAAGGAACCAGATATAAAATATTTTGAATAAACTTATTTCTAGTCAATGACCTGTACCCGCAACAGACACGGGATAAGTATAATAATTATATACTGAGTTAAACTTGCACTTCTGGCTGCACCAATCGATTATAAACGCATGATTGCTCTTTCTACATGGCTGGAAAATGGCATCGCTGGGTCGTTTGTTTTTCGCTTACATAAGGAGAAAGGTTTGTTAATCACCTGCTTTATGCTTATTTTTATGTTAGTTTACTTTTTCGTAACTTCAAACCCATAAAAACTTTTTATTCAACGCAAAAGCGAAACATGTGGCAAGTTTCTGTTTCTCGATAATAGATGGCGAAACAAGTCCAACACGAATATTATGTTTGTTACGAATGTAATTACTTTTCTTTATTTAATAATAGATGGCGCTATACGTCATATCGCTAATTATTGATATTTTTTCACATTTCACATAATGAGGCATGTTCAAAAACAGGTGATTCTTTTGTGTTCATTAACAAATCTGTTACTTATTGAGAAAATGAAAACGAAAGAGAGAAGGAAACGGTAAATAATAATGAGTAACATTTAGTTACTTGTAATAATCCAGGGATCCACATATAAATCTGATTATTTTTAAATTAAATGTACAAAATAAAAAGGATTCAAATGTACAAAAAGCTAGTACTTATTACAAAAAAATTGATCAATTGCCCAAACATATCAGATACTGGCTGATGGGGGAGACAGAACACGTCAAGACCGACGCGCATGTATAAAGGGACTGACGAGTCACGAGTGTAGAAGAAGCATGTCCAGTCTGTAAAGATAGAGATATTTAGCGCTAGGTGCTTTCTGCCTACTCAGTAACGGACCTGGCGATATATAAAACAATAATAGTTTATTTAAAAAAAAATACATTAAATAGCTCAATATAATTTTTTCTTTGTTATTCCTTTAAAAATATTTAATTTCCGACTGAAGCTTTTGCCATCTTGTGATTTCTTATAATATGTACATTATCAATGACAAGAATATGGATACATATTTCGGTAAACCAGCTGTTAGCTTTCAGCATCTCAATACAAATTTTCTCTATATAATTACAGTCGTTTTTGAGTCTCATTACTAGGTGTGAGTCATTTCCTCAATTGTGAGACGCCTGGAGCATACTTTTACTTTGATTTTATCTGTGTATAATTAGTAAGAAATGACAATGAAATGATATTGATTGTAGTTAGGATCTTAGTTTTTAAAAACCATACAACAGAAACTTATAATAAAACTTATATAAAAATAAATACCTTCTAACTTCCTATACATTGTTCATTCTATACAATTTCACTTTCCTTCAATATGTGAGTTTTTCTCTGACCATGGCTGGCTATTTGTCGCCGTAAATATGGCGTGTCGGTTAGAAAACGTCGCTACATAAATTATACATTAAGATGGACAAATCCGGGACGCGAAGAGATTTTGCCCGCTTTCATATAAATATTGTTCTTATGCGTATAATAAATCTTTCATTCATTGTCAGGATATTAACAGAGAGTTATTTAAAATTTCATTACAAGTTAAACGTGACATTACGCTTGTAATCCCCGAAGGGTATAGTACACGTCCACGTTTCACCAGTTACATTTACGCCCCACAGTAGAATATTTGGTGAGCCTGTTGCCGTACGTCTGTTCTCTCACACGAGTGTATTGTATTCAACCAACTTTGCACTCGAACACAACCAGCAGTAAGACGAGAAAGGGCTCATACCAACCATTATGCCCTCGAAATTCTTGCTCTAAATGGCGATAAACTCATGTTGAGTCAGAATGCGTATAATTTATAAATATAGCCTTCTTGGTCTCGTCTCCGCTCGGATCTTTTTTGTTTGAATGAGATGATAATTAGCAAATGGACTATACACGTCAAATCTTTCAGAAATCCCGTTTAAACGACTTTTTAATGTATCCGGTTAAGATACCAGTCGTAAATATGTTTTAAAAGTCATCAAATAAATCTTTAAGTTGGTGTTTTATTCGACGTATAAGAAATTGAAATGATTTGTGTCGAAAACTTTTTAAGTTTGTGGTCCGCTGATCCAATGGTTAGCGAACCTGATTGTATTCCCAGAGGTTGTAGGTTCAATTGCCACTCAGGGTGCCATATAAATACTTGGGGATTTTAAGCCATAACCCTTTCTGTTATGAGAAGCTGATCTACAGGAGTGGACCGAAACAAGCTGATTATTATGCTTATCGCTCGTCTAGTTACAATAAGCTCTGTTTAGTTTGGCTCAAAAGGTATGAGGGATCTTAAGACGTTAACAATCTATAGTTAGGTATAAGTTCTTATTAGCAAATACAAAGTTGATTAATATAGGTTTCGAGAGCAACCAAGACCTTCATGTTAACCAAATAGTTCTTATACTGATGTATGTCGGAATCAGTCTTTAAAACTAGCACGCGTTTATCAAGAGGTTGTTAAATATAAAAGAAACACGTCTGGTTAGTAAGCCAAAGACATTCAGAATTCGGTGTCTGCTGGGGACAATTTAATACAATATGTCAGCATATCTTTTACATTTAAAATGTTTATATAATATACTTATTTCTTTTAATTCAATATTATGAGTTTCAAACGATGTTTGGATCAGATTTTGTTGTTAAAAATATTCATTTATTTTTTTATAAAATTTTTTATATGAAGTTTAATAATTGTAACTGTATGCTGTTATCCCAGACTTGACCAGCTGTTAAATGGAAATTACTCATATCCTATTCCGAAGCAAAACGTTCAAAATAGTTTCGTATTCAATGTGTGCTCAAAAAGTCACATTTTCATAGATTTGTTACAATTTTAGTTGACTCTACAAAGGATCCAATTCGGTTACGATCCTGCCAAAAAATATTTCAAACCGGAATACACAGCAATTCCGGTATGGAAATTCTGGTTTTGTATTTGTGCGACGAATTTGCAAGACGTCTCTTTATTTATACAATCTCGGACGTACAATCGTTAGCGTGATTTAGAAGTTCATACAACGCCATCTAGTTTGCAGTCACGTAATTGTTTAATAGTATTTGCTTATCAATTTTCAATATAAAATATCAAATTCTTAACGTTTGTTTTACGTAAGAAAAAAATGCTATCGATAATAAAGATGTTATATCTAACTACTTAAATATCAAACCTAATCACATTTGAAATACAATTATAAAACCTAAAAAGTATCAATACATCTCCATAGATGGCAGTAAAGTTTAAAATTTGTAAATAGTTCTAGTACTTGCTACAACAATAGACAAGAATAAAGTACCTATTCATGTACCCGTCACCATTAATAATAGCTACCTAATAACTACAGTTAAGTAGTGATAAGTTAATATCTACGAAAAAAAATATTTTTAAAGCATTAACAAAATAATTAAACATTTGTGCCTGACTTTATGTACCTAATGTTACACTTCACTTCGTCAGCCAAATAACGGTAATTGGCTAACAAATCGAATACAGATTCGAAATGCCAAAGTAGGAAATTACTCCGTCTATAAAATCGACTAACAATTTATTAAATTTTTTACTGAAAACTGTAGTAAATTACAATATCCCAAAAAATTAATTTACATTAACTATTTATTAATGGAGAAAGGTTTGTTTACATAACCCATTTAATAAATATTTCAAACTACTTTTAGCTATGTAGAACGTATGTACGTTCTCAATCAGATAATGCTCATTTACCTAAAAATTTGATGTAGTCATTAAAAAGACAAAAAAAAAATTAAAAAAAAGAAAAAAATTGCTGTGGAAACTAATAAATATTTCTCTGCTCCTTCTCAAGTCGTCTTCATCGATTTTGATGTCGGCGAACCAAACTATAGATTATACACGTATTATCACATCTACTAGGTATTCTCGAAGCCGTAGACATGGAACGTCTACTTTCCGTCAACAAAAAAGGGGTGGGCCTATTGCCATACAATGGGCGATAAACCACACTTCAAGATAATCTAATAGTTTTGGAAATTGGTCACGACCAAAAGTTCATAAAATGTTAACAGCGCCATCTTGTTTAAATATGTGAAATTTGGTTAGATGAAGACCTGATGTGGGGATTGAAGTTCTAAGTAATTATTCTAGATGGAGATACGTAATTTTCTGAAACACGCTAACGAGTGTACCCTCAAGCTTCTATAAGACGAAATAGTTGGGATTGCACCAATTACCGCAGTCGAACCTAGATTGGACTACCTATCTAGTGTCAGTGTGTTTGAAATATTTTTGAATAAGGACGTCTGGACTAGTCCTTTGTATAACAGCAATCGATGTTAGCATCATTAAAGATATGTGTTTATACAGTGAACACAAGTGTACGTGTAGAACTGTAGACTGTATCCATCTAATACTCTAATAAGTTACTCTTACGAAAACAAATATTATCAGCGAAATATCAAATAATCCCGTAGACTGGCCAAAGCATACGGAAGACGTATAATGACTATCAAATTATGTAAAAATGCTATTCAGTGGTTATTTTCATACGTCTGTTTCTAAACTTATTCACCACTTCACCCAGGAGTCGGGAAAAATATTTTGTTCTGCTAATAAATTCTAATTTCAGTAGTAGTCTAGATTGCGTTTTTAAACATTTTTAAGTCTTTTGGCTAATCACTAAACAAACATTTTGTCCCCCGTCTGTCTCAAATGACCATTTGAACAATTAATTTTCTGCTAGTACCTAGAGTTTGATGATAGTTACCAGCCAGCAAATCCAACTATTCTTTCCATACCATTTTCTACCAGTCAACTGAGGTGATGATAATTAAGGTGGGGTAGGCACTATACTATATGATACCAACATAATACTAACACATTTATTATTAGATAAATAGATATATGCTTCGTAAACAAAACATTAATTGCCATAAACAGAAAAAACGTAACATTATGCCTGTAATGCACGAAAGCTAGGGAGAGGACTATAGTACACCTCCACATTTCACCAGTTATGTTTAAGTCCCATCGAATAGGTGGTGAGCTTATTGCCATACACCGGGTACAATTCCAGACTCAGAGTCACTATTAGAAATTCTAAAATGGAAAAATCCAATAATATCCAATCTGTGATTTGAACCCAGGACCTCCCGATCGGCAGTCACACTTGCAACCACTTGACCAACGAGGCAGTCATTGCTATGATAGGATAATCACTCTGCAGACAAAATTGTACTTGCAATTTAAACAAGCACAGTATTAGAATTTTACAGATGTTTTCAGGTAACCTCATCAATCAATCAATCAATCATTGATAATAATCGAAATAATGGTCAGATTTATTGTTTAGGAATTGGTGTTTTGGTTGATTAATGATTTTATACTGATTAATTGGACTTAGTAATAATTTTATTACTATTCAACATGTGTCCATCCACTATGAGACATGAGAAAAAATTTGCTTTGTCAACAAATACATTTAGTAATTACTATAATATACAATATTTAATTTAAGAAGTAAAAATGAAGTTTATACTTTATATCTTCACAGTTTTCATCAACATCATTATTAAATTTATCATTTCACTGTTGGTTTCTGGATCTTGTCTCAAAATGAGAAGAATTAAAGCCAGTCTTCTATGTTGGTCAAATAAGGGATGCAGACTAGTAATGATCTGTTTTACATAAAAAGCAGTGCATCCAGTACATTTGGAAGATGTTCAGGGATATCACACAACTCCAAATTTCTTCTTTACAATAAACTTGGCAGTTTAGACACCTTAAAAATAAATTTGTGTATATTATTAATTAAATATTAAGTAACATCACGCCTGTCTAACCCACGAAGGGTTAGACAGAGGAGTGTAGTACACTCCCACATTTCACCAGTTATGTTTAAGTCCCATGGAATAGGTGGTGGTCCTATTCCCATACACCAGGCACAATTCTAAACTCCAAGTTACTACTAGAAATTCTGAATTAGAAGAATCCAATAGCACCCGACCCGGGATTTGAACCCAGGACCTCCAGACAGGCAGTCACACTTGCAACCAATTGAACAATGAGGCAGTCAACACTTCCTATTCCTGAAGACAGCCTCTTTATAAAGTTTTTTGCCCATAAATCCCATGCTGGGCATGCAGGTTGGAGAACATAGAACACAGTTTCTTGGACCTCCCATGCATCTGTCCATCAGTGGTTGGGACACTTACCTGTGTGTTGTGTATGTAAAGGATAATTTTCATTTACATTCTGATTTGTTCTCTGATTGTGTTTCATTTATACATGAGTTATAAACTTCTAGAACATATCTGCCATATATCATTATGTTGGTGACAACTGTTGTACACTGGCCAATGTTAAGACTACATAATTAGTTATAATAGTTATTATTATCAAAGTTTGTTTTTTGTCCAGAGATAATTAGTATTATTATCGGAGTATAACTGGAAATCTTCTGTACCCATTCCGTAAAAATGTACATATTGAATTTGTGTACTTTCTTCGAGATGTTACCAAATTTTGCTGAAATAAACAAGATTCAATATTAATTTTATGTCCCTCTACGGTCAATATTATTATGTAGAGACGAGACCTGCAATTTTCTATTCATACGATGTTAGTTGTTATAAATAAAACAACCATAATTTAACATAATACAAAAGTACTCCCCTGGTAAAAAAATATACACACTAAATACTTGAACAGTTTTCCAAAATTTGTTAGAATAATAGTTTAAACTTGTAATCCCTATAAATGTAATTTATGCAATACTGCTTCGCCGTTATTACCTATGTATAATTTTATTCATTTGAAAAGCGGTGAACAAGGTTCGTCGCCAAAATGTCAAAGCCGTATTTTCAAGAAAAATTACTCGAAATCAGAAAAATAACGACTGGAATCTAACATTTAAGAAAATGGTATTGCCAGCGCAACCTTTTAAATATATTACGTTTTATTTTATAACTAATATAATTACCTGCAGAAAAACCATTCCATTTGTAAATTTTACGGTGTGTCGGTAAGCGACTACAATTTACTGACAAAATTAAATTAGTTCCTTTATCGATAGCAACTTTTGAATTATTCAATGTCTTTATATAATAATTGAAAGTTAAGCGAGAGTATGTACAATTTATTTTAATGTGGAGCTATCCAATAAGTATTGCAAAAATCTTTATTGATCCTAGATTTATACTTATACTATTGGTTTTTTCTTTTTTTAGATATATGGATCCACGTACAAAAAAAATATTTTAATCTTACTTTGTTTTCTTGTCACAGGACAGTGCGCGATGGCGCTCATTAAGAGAAGCATGTATGTCCAACAGTGGACTGAGACTGATGTTGTTGTTTTTGTTTCCTTGTTTCTCGCTTTACAGATGGCAGAATGAACGCTGTCTTATATAATCTACATCATAAAAGTTATCATTTATTTGTACTAGATGGCAGTGCGTGGTGTTCTGAAACAGAGTTGCCAGATTGGGCGATTTATCATAAATTTGACGATGTTCTTCATTTGTAGGGGCCTAAAGTTTCTTCTGTGTGATAAGTTCAAATTAAGCTCTTTTTAGTTTTATTTAAATTAGAATTATTTAGTTGTTCAATTAACAATTTTCTGGCAGCCCTGTTCTGAAACACGCTAACGAGTGTACGTACGCACAATTATTTAAGTTTGTACCGAAACATTTTCTAAAGGTACGTACTCACGGAACTATTATTGTCCCTCGGGGTCTGATACAACATATATGTTATTTTTGAACAGGATCCAGTATAGTATGAACTGGTCCTTTTATGAATTATTGATGAATTTGATGTATTATTGTTACAAGGTATCAATAACCCTAGTGCAACATACCTATTTGTTTGTGTGTACTGATGTTATTTATTTTGAAATGTTTTAAATTATGGCACTGCATTAATGTTATTCATTTCGGAATGTATTAAACGACGGATGTCAAATAATTCTCTTCTAATTAGGTATGTTGATAACTTTCAAATAACAAATTTACAATCCTGCATAAATTTTCTCTGAATATGTTTAGATGCGAATTACAAAGAAAAAATAAATTGTCAGTCTAATAGAATTTAATGTCATGTAACATAACGTCTGCTAGTGATCACTTTTTATTCAATTATTTCTACTTTCATAAAATCAAATTCAATTTTAGGTGATAAATCGTGGCTGATAATAACTGGACAGTGAGAAATTCTAGAATCAATCACGATCACTCGCGTTCCGATATTGTAAAATGTTTTAACCGCCATTGATAGATTGTTCAAATACCTAAAAATTATTAAAAAACGGCGGAATACTTATGGTAAAAATACATTAATACGATGATACGTAACATCACATCTGTAATTTTTCTAAATTAGAATTTCTAGTAGTGACTCGGAGTCTGCAATTGTGCCCGGTGAATGGCAATAGGTTCACCATCCATTCCATGAGATTTATATGTAACTGGTGAAACTTGGGAGTGTACTTTATTCCTCCGCCAACCCTTTCAGGGATTACAGGCGTGATGTTACGTTCACACATGTAATCACAAAATAGAAGGGCGGAGGAATTTCGTATACTCATAGGTTTCAGCAGTTATTTTTAAGTCCAACTATGGAATAGATGGTGAGCCTATTGCCATGCATCGGTTACAAATCAAGTCTCGAGCCGCTACAACGAATTATAAGTAACAACCCAATGGAACGCAATCCAGGATCCAAATTCAGGACTTGGACAGAACAGGACCAGGGGACAAACAAGGACAAGACCCAGGACAGAATCCATTAGCAGTCGCGCAACCAACCAATCGACCCAAGAAGAAGTCAAAATATGTTTACATACACCGTTTCATTACCACGTTTTATATTCTTCATCTCCCATTCCATGTTGAGTATTATGTTAAGGTGAATA
>DWME01000218.1:0-39659 GCA_018244795.1 Parelbella ahira ahira | reverse complement strand
CCATCGTTTGGGGGGTGCCACACAAACAGTTTTGAATTAAATTAATTAATTATTATTATTTTAAATAAACACAACAAAAACACTCGTTTTTGTATTGCACTCGGGTCAAAAGCTTTCAATGTTGGTTTTTACGGGTAAATATAATACATAATCATATATTTATCATATATTTCACGTTAAATTATATAAAACAAAAAAAAAATATGTTATTTGAATGTTGATAGATGCAAGTACAGAGGGAGATCAAGACTCAACTACCTCGACCGGATCATTCAAATACTGATTGAGAGTGTCAGATACCGATAGAGAGTGACTAATGCGGAAGAAACCTGTCAAGATCGTAGGGGTAGAGATATTTGGCACTCGGTGCTTTTACCCTACCCTAACGACTAGAAGCTGGCGCGATAATGTAAAATCAGTCATAATAACAGAAACGTTGATACACTTATTTAGGTCGTGGTTGGATGAATTTCTTTGAAAGGATTCGGGCATGTCGTCCATCTTCTTGCCTAACGCAGGAATATCTGACTACTTTAAAATGACTTGCTGACTATAAAGTGAATTCTTTATGGCGAAATTTGAGGATGTCAAAAGATCTGTATGATCCAAAATCAAAAGATTTTATATAATTATTCTAAATTCAAGAATTTTGCCGCTTTCCTATAAACTCACACATGCGTTAGTCGGTGTAAAAGATATTGCTCACGTTTGATCACAGCCGTTAAAAAGCTACTTACGATATTGTAACAGGAGACAAGTCTTGGAGCCATTAGTCAGCTATGATCCAGCATAATAGTAGACCTGGGATGGGTGATCGAAGGATACCGGAGATCAAACATGTTGTGGCATCTGATAAGTTAAGTACACGTTCTCAAGAACACGCACACAAGCATAGGTAGATAAGAGATATGGATGAGACCCGAGATATTTAGTTAGGAACAGGCCAGTAAAATTATGATTTATACTTTTTTTCTGTGACTCACTGTTTTATGAACGTTTATTAAATATCTGATTATAACGATTGTGTGATTCAAATATAGATATGAAGAAGCCTTTTGTACTCACTTTTGTACTAAAGTTCACAACAATGGAGAATGGAGAAGGCTCTGCTTAACAACTTTGTTTGTTCGAGCGTCTAAATATTATGTACAGCCTGCGAGACTTTTCAAGCCTCTAACATTATGATGTTCAAACGTGTGCCTATTTGTACTTGTTGTTTTATGAGATAACTACATGAGACTGAGTACATTGCGTATTTAAATTTATACGTTTACTTACACTTACATTCTTGTTATGTGTAGGGTAGGTAAGTGGATTTTAAATGTAACGTCGCCGTAAACAGATAGATAGAGGAGTATAGCACACTCCAACTTTTCATTTCTTGCCGGTTTCGGAAGGCCCAGGATCAGAAGGAGTGGCGCCGATTAGCGAAGGCCTATGTCCAGCAGTGGACATCTCCAAGCTGATGATGAATATGATGCTACCACAGAACGGTCGATTGTGCGCATCGCCATACATCGTGCACTAATCCGGATTCCGAGCTGTTAACTATTAGGAGTAACTATTAGGAATTTCAAGGTAGAAAAATCCAACTGTAGGCAAACCCAGAACCTTTCGCTCAGCAGTCGCGCTTGCAATCCCTTGACCAAGGAGGCAGTTTAAAAGAACTTTTAATTGTAAATTTTTATTTAATTCTTAATGTTGTACAGTCAAGCGCCATACATGTTTTTGGTTTCCTTAGTAACTAAAAACTGCAACTGTACTTTGTTTAAAATATGGATTGTATTATAATTAAGACGGTGTATCGCTATATAGAAAATTTTGGTTTCATTCAGCTGTTAATGATACTTCAGAAGTGTAATAAATTCCAGGCATACATAAGTTTGTGCGGTAATTTGAAATGTGTACGTCAAATATGCCGGGTAAGTGTATTTTGAATTTGGAACAGCCGTTATTTCCTTAAAATGTTGCCACGTAATCCCCTACACCGAAGTAAAAGCTGTAAAACGTGAGAGTTGGATGGTATGAGTGTTTTATGTCGCATCGCTTTACATGAGTTTTACGATACGACACTTAGACTATTACTGTAGGTAGCAAGTTAATGATGAGCTATACGTTACAATGCTTCTGCGGCAGAGGACGTCGTTGGCATAAAGCTTGAGACATTAAATGAAATTGTTTTTTTATTTGAGTGTACTACGTAGAAAAACATATGTAGGTACCTACTTGTATAAAAGAATGTAATATTATTCAGTGAGGGTACGATTGCTGATAAAATAGCATTGGACTAAGTTTGATAAATAAAATGTACATAAAATACAAACGATATTCACGACTTTATATTAGAAAATAAATCACCTTATACAGGTAGTATTGTACAGACACGTGGCAGAAAAGTAATGACCGGTAATAAGAAAGTGGTAGGACGACTGAACTACTGAAGTACGTAGAACCAGTAAACGGCGGGGCAAAGAGGGAAGTCGACTTCTCGAAGGAAAGCGTGAGAAAGTTGTCATAGACACCTAAACTCTTAAAGCTCCATAGTAAAGTCAACTTTTTAGTGTATTAAAGACTTTTTTATTAGGATAGCGATGATTGACTTCTTTTAGACTTTTTTAGACTTCTTTTACCCTTTTTTAGACTTCTTTTACCCTCCTTTGACCTTTTTTTGTTTACGTATATGTAATTGCAACGCTCAGTTTACACGAAGCGGCCCGCGTGGACCATTTCTCAACACTACACTACACCAATATGCCGTACGTAACGAAGAAATGTTAGGTACACGAGTGCGGATGTGGTGAAAGCTTTGATTTAGCGCTTACTATTTCTACGTGCTGTCTGCGAACGGACAAAGTTCCAGTAATATATGGAGAAAGTTTCGAGACGGGAAATTAAACGGAATTTCAGTGGCATGGATGCTTCCTTCTAAGTCATTTAGCACGAGTTTTTGTACACAGGGAACTTGTACGTTTCGTCACTCATGTGAAAGACATTTATCTATATTCACAGTACTGTTTAATACAAATTCAAGTCGTTGTTTTCAAGAACGGGTGAACAGAAGAGCGTATTACAATCCTATGATTTATTATTTATACATCCCACCGATGATATAGCCGTCCCTTCAAGATAAGGGCATGCATGTATGAAGCGATTGACGAATATAAAAGAAGTATATCAGATCTGTCAGGATAGAGATATTTGGCAGTCGGTGTTCTCTGCCTATACTATAAGGACCTGACGTGATGACACGTTAATCAAATCTATCTTTTATCGATATCAACTTTAGAAAACGATTTGAGTATGTTTGTACATATCTAATGCGTTGGATTCCTCATATCCAGAGGCCTCTATATATTTTAGTAGGTACCGTTACGCTCCTCTAACGAAGTAATCGTTATGGGTAATATATTCTGCTTAAATTATATACTTACTCGACATATTTGTGGTAATATGGAGCGAAGTTATATCCAATGAGGTACTTATCCTATATTAGTTAAGGACTGCGATGAAATTCAGAGGCTTATATAAATCTTGTCGAAATTATTTTTCAATCTTATTATTTGTAAGAGGCTTGTGGATGTTAATATAATATTTATTGAGCTTAGTTTACTTATTGAACAAATTCAAATTGTAAACAGTGACATCCTTATTTTTAATCTAAGTTCGACGGCACGCTCTTTCTTGAAGGTAAATTATCGTCGACGCCCGTGCATCCTGGCAACACTGCAGTAATTGTTAATGAGAATTAATGAATTTTTTTGCAATATAGGTAAATAATAATAATAACTGGTCTTTGATAAAATATTTCGAGTTTATAATAATTGCTTCTAGATCATCATCATCATCATAATCATGAGCCTACTCCCGTCCACTGCTGGACATAGGCCTCTCCAATAGCATGCCGTTAAGCTCGATCTTCAACTCTTTCAAACCAACCGCTGTCACGTCGTCACTCCACCTAGCTGGAGGGCGTCCTACACTATGTTTATCAAACGCGGTCCAGAATTTGTGCTTCTAAATGATCAATTAAAAATGAAATGAAAGATAGCATCCCTGTACATGCTGTCCTCACATAATGTTCATTGAGTGCGTATACAAACAAATGGAAAACAATTGAAACACTGAACAGTTTTTAAGAACAAATAAACGTTAATATTACAATTAAGATAACAATTTGTATACCTGAGGCGTTGAAATAAAAGGAAACAAACAAAATATATGAGGTCCTCAAAGAATGCGAATATAGGTCAGGTCGGGGTCAAAATCTACAGGGTTCGCTGTTACTGCTTGGGATCAAAGGATCAAACATTTCCATTAAGTGAATGTTCCTGCTTATTCCGTTAATATTTTAGTATAATTTTCTTACGGCTTTGAAAAAATATAATGAAAGTTTCCTAGTAAGCTAAGTTTTTATCAGTTACGAGTACTTGTCGACGAGTATATTCTTATGGCGTTGAAACAGTCCAGAGGAATAACAGTAATGTAATTTTATTGACCTCTGGAGCAGCATTGATCAATACACATCAGTTAATATATACACTTGTTGTATCTGTAATATCCGAATTAAAACAAACGGTAACATCACATACATAATATATGACATGTTATACTAACTTTGATTAATTATTCGCTAACTAATCCCGACACTTCTAGAAATGTATCTCTTCGGTCACCAACTATTATTCACAATATATACATATTATGGCTATCTTAACGAATTAATTAACTTAAATGAACACATGTATAACTACTGATCTTCGACTCTTACAAAAGCTTCTGACCTCCATATCGCACTATAAGCAGCCGGACCTATATACATATAATGAACGTTGCAGTTAATAGAGATCCAGAGAGCCGTTAATGTATGGACAATCACTGATGCATTTAATTTAATTCCTTGCTTTTGAGATGGATGGAATTTAATTTAATTCCCATAATGTAATGTGAACTGTAGGTACTTATGTGGGTGTGTAAGGATTAAGGTCTTCAGTCTTCGAAGCGGATTTACGTAGCGAAGGTCTCATATTGTCTGAACGCTATTGAATCAAGGAACCTAGAGATCACTTCAAAGCGAAGATAAGTTAATTTATAATTAGAAACGTTGGTTATTATAAATGGATAATTTTGGATTTAGATAACATAATTATACCAGTCTCTGTAATTGTATCACGAGCAAGTATTTAATTATTCTGTTGGTTTTGGCTTGGCTGACTGATGAGTTAGTTATGGAGTCGTTTAAAAAAAACATTTTTGACATGAACATGTATTTGAGTGTTTAAATATGAATTAAGAAATGTACAAATATACTCGTTTTTACATGTGTTAGAAATAGTATTTATTGTATACCAAATAGTGCGACAATGATTGTGTTATTGATACATAAGAATAATAACGTAACTTCACGTCTGTAATCTCCGAAGAGGTAGGCAGAGGAGTGTGGTACACTCCCACGTTTCACCAGTTACGTTTACGTCCCATGGAATAAATGGTGAGCCTATTGCATTACACCGGGCACAAATCGAGACTCCGAGTCTCTACTAGAAATTCTAAATTAGGAAAATCTAATAGTAGCCGACCGGGAATTTGAGCCCGGGACCTGCCGATCAGCAGTCGCGCTTGCAACCACTCGAGCAACGAGGCAGTCGAAGAATAATAACAATTGACATTAATGCAATCAAAAAGATCACAAAATGTTTTACTACAAATCCTAACTCAAGTCTATTATTTTAGTTTTGTTCGCAACACCTATTGTTTTATTAAAATATTTTTAATTGAACACGTGGATATTTAACTCGTTGAAATATTAACACGCGGATCATTTTATCAAGGCGTGTCAATTTTATTTTGATTGCAACGCAAATTAAGTAAATATAATTTTTTGTTTAACTTCATTAATGTTTTGCTAGTTATTGTAAATAATTTGTGAAATATCTATTACCTCACCAATTAAATAGGTGTTTAACAAATAACTCGTCTATTTATATCCAGTCCAATTATGGATTATTTCAGAGATACAACCTTGAACGTAAACTGGAGATGTGCGACTTTAATTTCTCTTGGGACTTGTTACAAAGGTTGGTTCGGTGGTCGTTTAACTCCCATCCCGTAATATAAATATACAAGCTGTTTTAGAGGTATTTCCAGTAATATTATACAAACATTATAAGGACCGGTAACGTGAAATCATCTCTATATAGCGGTGCTTTGATAGATGTACAACGAAATAGCGCAGGAATAATTTGGGAATGCCGGGATCTCGGTACAGCCTTTTCGGAGAACAAAAGCGCGCGATCATGTCGGGTATCACTTGTGACTATTGAATGGTAAATTGTATGAAATGTTAAGCAGATAAACATTGTTAGATAGAGTTTATTTTCATTGAATATTAGATGATTTTAGAAATCGCTAACCAGTTGCCCAGCGTAGCGTTCTATGGCCTTAACATTTCTTTTTCTAAGAGGTGACTTATAACCAACAGTAGAAAGTTTAATAATGGTAAAGATGATGATCATGGTTTTCATATTTATTAATGCAACCTCATTGTAGGTAATGTTCGCAGCCTCAATGTGCTATCAGCTAAAGTGAGCAATTCTTAACGAGATCCTCGTTTAAAAGACAAAGGACTTAGTAGGATGGAATTAGTGATAAATTTAAGCCATGCTCTTATTGATTTGGAGGGCAAATAAAGTTATATTTTCTGCATATAATAGGCAAATATTAAACTAGTATGGCGACCGTCAGCTTAGACTTAAAGAAGCTCTTCTTACTCTCTCCTCTAACTCCGCCTGTTTTAATGGAGTAGCGTATCGGAACATTAAAAAAGTTGAGAATAATTGCAACTGAATATATATAGGTAATCTATGGCTATATTTCCTAGCATTACCCTCGTATCTCCCGGAAGAGGTGGACAGAGGGGTTATGTTTACGTGCCATCATGGATTAGGGGGTAAGCCTAAGACCATATACCGGACATAAATCCAGACTCTGACAAATCATACAGTGTAAAGTGTATTTTTTTCCTTTTCCAAGAAACGTATATTACTGACTAAAATTTTATAGGATTTAAAAACTTAAGGATTTGTACAAAGATGAGGGGCCATACAAACTTCCATATACAATAGACTTCAAAAGTTATGATTAAGGTGTCTGCTCAACCGGGAACTGAAGACGCACTGGCTGTGAACAGACTGGACTGCTTCCGATTGTAATAAAATTAAAGAGCGCGCGTAAATAAACAGTCTGTTCAAGAACTTTATTCAACGCTAAGCGGCTTAAAGTATTTTCTTATTCCAATTCGTGAACGGTATTCGCATTATGAATCCATTGAATTTATAATATTGTGAATCGTTGGTGTAATATCTTAAGAGTATTATCGCGTCTTTCAAACTGTACGATTGACGCAAAGCGTAATCTTTTTACCGGTAATACACTTTTGTTACCAGCAGTAATTCATGGAACAATGATAACAAATGAGATTCTAAGCAGAAATTGGAATCCATTTAAGGGAAGCGAAGCGGCTTTCTTAGAAATTCAATTGTTCGATTACAATGGCCGCCATGGAATTGGCAATTAAGAAGTGACACCGATTGGGAATTGTAATGTGTTTTGAGTTTAGAATGTGCGGTTTGAGAGTTTGGTATTTTAGGAATCTATTCAAGGAACGTTTCGGGTTCATTGTCTCACGGAGGCAATATATGTATGTAGGTACATCTGTACGCGGTATAAGCGTTGGGTCTATAAATATTACTTTAGATAACCAAGATAAAAAATGTTAGATATACTCGTAGATCATATTGCCACATCAATTGCGCTAATTATAGCATTATATTGTTGTCATTTAATAATATCTATACACATAACTAGATGATTAAAAGTGGAGACAAGTTTTTCATTACACTTATATTATTATAAACGGTCTAAAAAACACAATATTTTCAAAAAAGCACCTACTGCTGAAAGGATTTTTATAATTTATTGTCATTAAAGTTCTGTATCATTCATCTTTCCGGTTGGTGTTTTTATGAAATATTTTGAATATACCAAAATAGTAGGTACACAATATGTATGAAGTAGTTCAATTCAAATTATGTTTTTATTCAAAGATATAAATAACTTAAAAATATAAATGAAGCTTAATTGGGACGTTTAATTTTCAATTACATATGATTTAGGACTTTTAATAAATGCTTCAACTAACATTAATAAATGCTTCAACTAACATAAATAATATGTGCAAGTTGCATTTACTTTTTAATTGGCACCTACTAAATATACAAAGTAGAATTTAAATTTAATGTTTTATTATTAATAAAAACATTAACCCGTTGGTCCTAGTAAGATATTTTTTTTCAATTACTACCTATATACGTTTTGAAAATTTTATTTTGACATGCTTTCAACGTGAAAATTAATAGTAGATAAAAGCAAAATATTAATGAAAACTGATATTTAATAGTAAAGTTAATTACAACTATTATCATTATATTAAATACATATGAATTTTTAAATTATAAGTATGTTGTAACTTTACTTTAAAAATTTTACTTCAAACATCCAGTAATTCCTAAAATTGAGGGAAATATGCGCTTAATATACCTACATATACAGATTGATAAACACATTAAATGGCGCCTTAAAACTAATTTTCTAATTTTACAATATTTGGTGTAATAAGATCTTTAATTATAATCGAATCAAGTCCAATAAAGCTATCATTATCTCTACTATGGAAAAAAAAATTCGCTCACATTCATCGAATACGAAGCTCATCGGATAATAAAGCCAAAGATTTAAATGGTACATGATTCAGTACTTTATAAAGTCTCAGATTACCTTATTACGTAATGTGAGACCCGAGCAGGTATATTCCCTTTCCGTCCTTTTCTAACAATAAAGCATTTAAATTGCCTGCCTAAGTGACTGTTTGGTTGGTTGAGTTTAATCCGTGGGCTGGGCACCATTGGGTTTTCTATCTTGATACTCCTAAGAGTAGCGGTTATTACTAGTAGCAGTGTCGGGTGTTATGGCAACAGGCTCACCCTCTATTCCATGGTATGTATAACGTGGTTAGTAAAACGTGGAAGTGTAATAAGTGTAGTACTTTTCTACGTTTTACCAGCGGAGAGACTTTCGGCTCACCTCTTCGGGGATTAAAGGCTTGATGTTACGCTCAGTATATGAAAACGCCCAAATAAACACGAACTTAAAATTCCTAATAAGATAATTTTAAAACACTTTACCCTTCCAACATATTTACTACAGAACATTAGCAGGGTTAATAGTAACAGTAAGTATTTTTCTTTGTTAAGGCAGTTGTTAAAAATTTTATTGAGTCGGTTCCCATAAAGTTATTAAAAGACTATTCCACTTCTCAAACAGCATTTAAAAGAATATTGATATTTATTTTTTCATTTATAAATATTTAAGTTAATATATTTAGCAGTAATATTTAATATTATAACATTAGATTTCACCGCGTGACACAAGATCCGACTGTACATTTTTCTTCGTATATGTAATTGTGTTTCGCATTGTATATTGTGTATGCCATGGCATATGTAGCGTAGAACGCCCTCCAACTAGGTGGAGTGATTATGCACGCAAAGTGGCTGGCACTAGTTGGATGCGAAGATTTGAAGATCTAGTTTAGTAGCGTGTTATTTGTGAGGCCTATTCCAGCACTGAACGGGAATAGGCTGATGATGATGAATGTACTTTGTTTACGTCTATGCCTGGTGTTATGGTAATAGTTTCATCCCTATTTTAAGGGAACTGGTTAAAAGTGCGAGCACTACTAACATTTCGGGGAAATATAGGCGTGATCTTATGTTATGTATATATAGATACGTCGGACTTATAAATTCCAATTTTCGCCGGCAAATTGTGTGTTTACTGAGCTATTAAGGCCTTAAATGTTTTCCCTGTAATTAAACTACAGTTTAATACTCGACACTAACCTGTTTAAGCTCCACGCTTAAAGACGCACCAGGGCAGGTAAAGCTTTTAGCGAACTAGCGAACTCTTGTAACGCGAGCCGACTCTCTCATTACGATGTTTTTACCTTTTATAATTAAGACGTAGAGGTGTAAACGCCTAATTAGTGACGTGCTGCCAAATTATGCAAAATATACGTTTTGCTGCGCAACTTTCTAAGGTAAAGTTTATTCTCGTGACTTTTGGCTAGTAATTATATATCATAAAACAAGGGCCGCTATCAAGTGCTTTTGATGGGGTCTTTGCACATTTATCTGAGTTCATTGAATGAAATATTTTTCAAATCTCAGTTTTTTTTTATAAAATTTGCATATAGTATTGACGTCCCTTAAATTACGCCGTATCTATGCGTTATTATCGCCTCCCTTTCAAATGTGCTTAGTATCAATAGGCATGCAGTCTTCAGCCTTATACTATTTACTCGTGTTCTAAAACCTACTTACATACCAAATTGCAAGTTTCGACTCTCTCGGGAAATGCTCCATAATATGAATTAGTCAGTGCGTCAATCAAGTAGTCAGTAGAAAAATCGACGATTATTAAAATCGTATTTCTAAGAAATCACCCGATTTAACTTCCTTTTTTTTTCACAGGTATTTCAATACTGATCTTTTTATGTGGCATAATACGAAGTTATGATAGAGGAAAAAACACGCTGAACTCTGTCTTGTAATATGCAAATTTCATACGTCGGGCTTGAACCTAGCCTAGCGCACTACCAAGTGCCTAGCTTATGTCTGATTTTGTGAAAGGGATTTATAATGAACTTTATTGAATGCTTGACGCGGAGTTTTGTCGCTAAATATTTGGAGTTGAGCTATCTCCTCGCTTTTTGCTGTACTTAAGTATTTGCCAACAAAAGTTAGCGCACGGACTTCGACCACAATATGCGAACTTTATGCGGTTTTACAAGTTACGATTTAGTGTATGTTTTTATGATGTCCGACTGTACGAGTTTGTTATTTGTTTGGAAATTTTCTTTTTCTTATAAAGAAATACTCATTCAATTTTTCTTCATTTCTCCCTACAACTACAACTAGAAAGGACCTCATTGCTATTAAGTAAAGTACAACTTATAGTACAACTGGCGAGTAAAAAGATATAAATATTGGAATTAATCTTCGAGTATTTTATGTTGCCGATTTTCAATTAATTTTGAAGTCGATTGTAACTTTATATGATAGTATTTTTTAATCGTACTTACTTGTGCGTACTTATTTCATTACATCTTTTTAATATTGTTCTTCAATGCTGATGCAACGGACTACAGTAATTTTTCTTGATATTCATCACCTTTAAAATTAACTCTTTCATTGTTTCATTGTAAGACACGGTGCTCCTGTCAGAAAGAGGTAGCTTTGCTTTGGTCACAATTGCTAACTGTAAGCAGCACTTGTTGGCAAATTTTAAAGGTTGCAAATAACATTATGGAAATTCTAAGCCACACAGATTTCTTCACAATCTTTTTTCTTAATTGTTACCTATAACAACTATTATAGTAATATGATAGTAATATTTCCCTTGCATATCCATATCACTGAGTGCACTACACTCCTCTGTCTTCCCTTTCACGGATAACAGGCTTGATGTTACGTTTTTACGTTTATATTAAAGCTTA
This sequence comes from Parelbella ahira ahira, assembly GCA_018244795.1. Taxonomy (NCBI): domain Eukaryota; kingdom Metazoa; phylum Arthropoda; class Insecta; order Lepidoptera; family Hesperiidae; genus Parelbella; species Parelbella ahira. The sequence goes on along the minus strand of DWME01000218.1, from coordinate 28,048 downwards.
GGTTGGTCAAGTCAGTTATTTGCGCCAAGGAATGTCAAACCCAGATCCTCCTAGAACAAGGCTGAAATCCATAAAATTAGACACCACTCCAGCTTCTTTATACTCGGTGTTTGATTGCCTAATGGTATATCCACAGTTTTAATATTTCATAAATTACGTTTTTAAAATACTATGACAAGAATATCATAATAAGATACTGCAGTTAAAATATAATTAGGTACACTGCCCTGTAAAATAGAAAAATATGCGTATAGTTTAATTTATAATAAAAATATGCCAACTTTATCAACATTTTTAATTGTTGTTAAACTGTGACGTAAATTCATTCGCGCCGCTATCCGCATAAAATATATCATAAATATATAATATATGGACACGCTTAAAACTTTTGGGTCTTGTTTTATTCGTGCGTTAGCGTTTCGAATTAATTTGCCGGTACAAATATTTCCAACAATTGTAGTGAATTTTGTGTCGCAATTTTCACGTGACAATTTTGAGATAATAACCCCTTGCTAAAATTATGGCTGTTGTGGTTTCAGTTTTGAATAATATTCGCAAACTAACTGCATTTGCCATTTGAATAATTAGTACCGTTACTAAGTTTTAGTTTGAGCTACATATGAAGCATTCTAAAATAGTTTTTATAAACTTCGCTAAACTTTGATTAATTTTAAATTGAAATCATAAGTGGTATTACCCGTTAAAAAAAGTTAAACTTTTTTAACGGGTAATACCACTTCTTACTGGAAGGACTTAATTTGATATTTAACGGTCTTAGCGTGCCTGTGTTAGTGGAGGCTTTTGGTATTTGACGGCCTTAACCTGTTTTTGCTTTAGCTAAGGCTTAGCCACTTGCGAGCTCATTTCTTTACACAATAAATATCCATAAGATACAACCGTGTAAAAGATTTATTGTAAAAATCACAGATTTTTCTACATATACGTTTATATAGTTATATTATGCTGTATTTTTTCACAGCCAACAATAATTCGCATATTATAACAAAATACTTACATGTGTCTTGAGACTGCTGCATTAAATTGTTTCTGTTAAATTCGAACAAATTTAAGATAAATGTTAACGCTTGTACAACTTTGTACTTCGTTTATTTTCTTGTCACATCTCGTCCTCTATCCTTTAATAGAATTGTGAGTTGGAAAATGTCTCTGGCCGTGTACCTAATACACGGGGATCGCTAAGTAGTTAGAAAAAAGAATGTATTTTAAAATTCGTTTATCGTTGAATGCCCCACATAGATAAAAGGAAGAATTAGGTGGAGTGGTAACTGGCTTGCGGACATATAACCGGAATACATTTAAGAACTTTTTGTGACAACCTTAGCCCTATTAATATTTTACAAGTTGGGGTATTTTTCATGGGGTTGGTATTTTACGCATCTGAGAATCTACTTGGAATCGGAGTTGGTATTCTTTTTCCAAGTCAAAATTCTTGAATACTACAAATAATTAAGGTATTGTGCAATGTTATCGATGAAAGCATATGACAACAGATATATCGGTCTTTGTATTAGCGTTAATAACGAACGTGGGATGTTTGTGTTCATTTTAACAAGGCAATCGATAGCAACAATACACGGATTATTATACATATCTATTCAAACTCACATTGATTTAATGTTTCAAAAATTTCAAACTATTTTTACAATTGTACGGCAATAGCTTCCGAAGTAAAATTTAATCTTCTAAAAATACTGAATTCCTCAAAGGCTTCAAAAGACAATCTTAGTTCAAAAATCGCGAACACGGTAAATTTCTGTTAGAAATGTTTTATAATGAGCTGTCCGGAAGTCGTGGGCGTATTACACAACCGTGTCCTTTCTCTAAGTTGGAAATACATCTTTGATGTAGGTACTACCATTTTAGTTGACAGTTCAACTAGCTAAAATTCCACTTTCCTCTATTCCTCTATTCGTTTCCGATTCGGATACATTTTATCCCGGGTCTGACTTTGCCTGTCTTTCCAAGGAAACCCGATTTATTTATGGAATGGAGTTGGAATTATTCCAACCCATATACTTTCACGAGGTGCATGGGAAAACCGCACGCGTGGGTTTTGAAAGAGATCATCTTAGGTCTTTCAGATTCCTGTTCGCCGTTTCTAATAAGCGTTTCTTGTTTATAAATTGAGGTCTGGTATGGTCTCCAGGTGATCAAACGTTACAGAACAATTTTAACGAACAACATAAATTACAATTCCCCAATATTCCAGGTGTCTATGGGTCTGTTGTCATTTTGACTTCAATATGACTTCTTGCTTTGATGCAACCAAGGAAACAGGGAGATGAAGTATTTTTTAACAACGTATCATTTCTTTAAAACTTAAATATTGAAAAAGTTACAAATTTCAGCTCCTGGACACGGACTAGGCTGACTGATTGCTGCGGACTGCTAGACGGAATCATTTGGTTATAAAAGTTTGAGTTATCAACTGCGAATCACGTATTCTACAGTTTGCTATTTATAAATTTATTTAATGTTACAAAGTTTACGCCATTACGCATTCGCTTCAAGATTGGATCTGTATCATTCCTACATCTGCTACATCGATAGCAACGCCCGTGAATATTGAACTTTTAACGTTTATTACACTTTCCAGTTGTTTTCCTGAGGGAGGAAATGCAATTATGTGACCGAAATGGACTTAGTTTGACTTTGTTCTTTCTCAATGTAAATGTTATGGCGATAGCTTCTGTGAAAGACGTCTTTAATTAGTTTCTTTCGGGTTGGCTCTGTTTGTTGAATCAAATTACGAAATACGAAGATCGTATTTCGTTTATATGTCTTGAGTTTAATTTCTCACGAGTTTTCTGTTTACGTTTTCAAAGTCACTGTCAAGCTAACAAACTTCTTCGCAATAGTAAAGCACTATTTATTAGCGTTTCATCTATAACAGCGCTAAGCTCTCTCAACATCTACTAACGGATAACCCATGCAATGTTCAATGATTTTCAGCTTTTAACATCAGTGTAGCTGGATTTATTTACACTGCAGCCAGATTATCACAAGCATCTTCCTTCCATAAAGGGAACCTTTAACATAGGCAAGTTATATCTTCTCGAGAATAACACAATATCAACAATATTTACTGTACGAGTGTTTACCTTTTTTATATTTAGTCTTGGAAACAGGCAGACGGGCCACTTGATCTTACACAATCACCGCAACTTATGGATATTGTTACACCCGTGGAGAGTCCAATAGGTTGCAGCTTTGAAGGAGACCGCTCCTTGCGTTTTGCTTGAAAAACCCCAAGTCATAGTGCTTTGGGACAAACATGCTTCAAAAGTCTTTACATGTGAGAATAAAGAGAGTGAACCATGTACAAGAAGCACGTTAGATTTGTTATGGACCCACCGTGCTGACATAATAATAAGAATATTGCATGTTTGTTCTTTTAATGTATTGTATACATGTGGACAACCAATTATACGGTATTGTATTGTGCAATGCGCTTGCAAATATATGCTTCCACTGCGCAAATCGTATTAAAGCATTTCGTTTCATTCTTGTGTAAATTGCAGAGAAATTCCATTATGGTGTAATGCGATCGAAACTGTTGAATCTTTACTGTTGTTTAATAACAATATAGATAGCTTTTCTTTAGTTATAAATTCTGTGATTTTTAATGAAAATGTACTATTATTGACTTTGGAATATAGATGAATCGCAGGCATTTAATTATGACGAGGTGTACCGACGATTTGTAATTGTATTTTCAAGAAGCTGCTCGTATATTTTTGTTCATGAGCAGCCAAATTTGACACTTACAAGATAAAGTTAAAAAAAATTGACTTGAAAAACAATACTTAGGACATTCCTTATCATTCGATTGGAGTTGTGAGGCAACTAATTTGAGATAACAAGTCTGTCTTTGTACAAGAAGTACAAAATGTGCTAACTTGTATCATTTTACTTTTGGACCACACTCATTCATTCTGAAGACCTTATGCTACACAAAAGCTTATATGATATTGAGATCGATTCAATCAATCACAAACCTATATATTGCGCTCCAATAGAAAAAGTAACGGGAAATATTTCATACAATAGACATGTATATAAAAGAGTCGTCTTATCGCTTTCGGGTTCAGATAAGTTACAATAAATAACATCGGGGTAGCGTTGCGGTTTTGATCAATGAACGATTCAAGTATAAAAAAGCTGTTAATACCTATATACATATTTAAGTACATATATTTCTGTAATATGTAGATAATGTTATAGAAACAGTAGGGGTGTTGTACTTTTAGATTTTTCTAATTTAGAATATCTAGTAGTGACTCGGAGTCTGGGATTGTGCCCGGTGTATGGTAATAGGCTCACCACCTATTCCATAGGACTTAAACGTAACTGGTGAAACGTGGGAGTGTACTACACTCCTCTGCCTACCCCTTCGGGGATTACAGGCGTGATGTTACGTTTTTTTTATTCTCTTTTCTGTTTCGTTCTAATGTAGATAGGATATATTGAAATATCATAGTCAAGTGCAACTTGGTAGAGTCTACACAGCTTCGAGAACATTTTAGAAAATCCTGAAGCATGCACGGTTCCTTACGTTATTTTTCGTCAGCGTTCGAGCGAGCGATATTTAATCCTAAAAACGTACATAATACGACTTAGAGTTACAACGATGTACCAAAATTCGAACCCGACACCACCGAAGACCCCGGAAAAGCCGAAACACAAACCATTATATACCTATTTTTCTGTCAATAAAAATATTCATATTCATTGACCAAAATTTTACCATTAACAGGAACAAAGACACAGCATCTTTTTTGGGCTATGCAAAGCCGAAACGATAAAGGTCGCCCGCATAAAAAGTTACGAATTCATCTCATTGAACAGTAGCCGGGTCGTAAAACCGCCCTGGACGTGATACCCCTAATAAATGGCCCTCTTTGCATTACAGTTATAATTACCTAAAGGGTTGCAAAGTTCAAATGGTAACCGCGAACAAAACTCTTGGGTCGAAATCAAGGTAAATAAAAAGTTCTGAAAGCGCGCATATAACGCCCACTCACTTGTTTCCCTGTCAGCGAGTAACCGTCTAGCGATAATATACTCCATTTATAAATATTTCAATCATGAGACTGCGTCGTAGTAAAAGAGGCAACGGCTTACGTCTATCCTTTGTTAAGTAATCTTTTTTAATTAAACTAAGTAACAAAGAAATATATAGCATTATGTGTATAGTAGCGTTTACTTTTATTTTCTAGTTCAATCTTTTGTTTACAAAGTTTCGTTTAATTGGAATTACTTAAACAAATGAGATGCAATAACATGAGTGTAGAGTCTCTGATATCATTGGTGACTAATATTACAATAACCGATGTACGTTACACGTTTACGTATTACAATGCCATATTTTCTTCAATTATACCTTTTTTTTGTAGGTACTTCATTTCGTTACATTCTGTCAAAAAAAAAAATATTCAGGACTTAATAGTACTTATTACGATATAAATATTGATAAGTGGAATACACACCTAATAGATTTCTTTTGCTTGCTTGCTTTCTAGAAACAGTTGTATGATGTATGCCGACATATCACGACATAATCGCTGACATCGCTGATCCTTAACAATCTCAGTTGAAACCAATGCCTCAATGTTCAAATACCGACAGACTGTAATAAAACCTCAGAATTTGAATCCTGACCGTAGTTCTTTTATTGCGAAAAGTTTTTAACTCAATTATTGAGAAGTGTTTTGTAGTCGTGCAATTATTTGAATTGGATCTACTGAAGTATTCGTGTGGCTTACTCATATTTTTATTACTCATTACTCATATTTTTTGATCAATGTACTAAATAGCAACTCTAATATTACGTCTTACGAGATGTAACAGTTTATTCATAAGCTTAAATAATAGTTTTATATCAGTGTACATAATAATGATTTCAATACTGAAATTAAATTCAAATATGAAAACCGTCAGCAAAACAGTCACAAACAAGAAATTTCTTCAAGTTTCCGAACAGTATTAAAAAGAAATATCTAATTGCTGAAAATAAATCAATAGACTCATTGAAACTCCAAGACGTTACTGTAAGCAAGTACAAGTTTTTCCACATTAAATTAATTTCAATGGATTAAATTATTTCATGCGGAAAGATCAAATTCTATCTAATTGAATGCTCGAGGGCGCGACGGGTGGGCGTTATACAACCCCAGTTGAGTGGGCACGGGGATGTTGAGTGACCTCAAGCTTGAAGTGGAATGCGTCGGCGATAACGAAGAAGGATCCCTAATAATAAACTAACAATCTATTACGGTATTATAGTACTAACTGTCCAACAGTGGCACGTAAATGGGTTGATGATAAAGTACTTTTTTATACCTTCTAAATTATGGTACGGTGGCAGGTACAAGGCTATGTTCGAATGCAGTCCAACGTTGCAAAAAGTTACACCAACGAGAAGTATATCATTTCGCCCTGTGGAATGCACTTCTTCATAAGCAGCTCCTAATGACCTGTTACATATAAAAGTTACCAGAAACAAAATAAACAGAATCCTTTTCAAAACCTTCTTCAAACCGTCTTCCAAGACTACAGCAGATGTCAAATAGATAAAAATTATGTACAGTAGCAAGAAGGAATATTGTAACATTTACTCCATTTACCCTTTCTGGAATATTCATCGATAATTCATTTACCTAAATGATTGATGGTGAAGTTTTATTTATCCATTTATATCAATACGAAAGAAACAAATTAATACAGACTGGACTTAAGAAATCGCTTTTATACGATAGGGCAGCTTGTTGTTTACATTAATTGTCTGTATAGATTGTTAACATTCCCACGTGATGTAAAAAATACAGATACATGTTATGAAATCTGGAACACTTAATCAACATTAGGAAGAGAAGTATGAAGTCGGAAAGAAAATTTATTTTTCAATTTCACATACCGCTTCATTAATGTTCGAGGCGGAAATAATAAAAATTTACATCGATCGCGCCTCTGCGGTGCCGATGAAGCGTTGCGATTAAATTATTTCAGCTAAATAATTTCGAGATATTGCGCTTCGAGTAGGGCTGCCACCTTTGAGGAAATATGAAAACAAAACATCATCTTTTTATTTTCTGAAACGGATAGGCAGAGATTAGTACTCTCACATTTCACCTGTTGTATATCCCGTACAATAGGTGGTAAGTCTATTGCAATATATTAGGCTCAAAACCTATCTCAAATATATTATACATACCAAAAATATATAATCGTTAACTACATGTACTATTTAATGTCGTAATAGTACATACAAATTATCCATATAGGCAAGTAAAAGATTGTAAGAAAAAAAAAGGTCCTTAAAAACGGAGGCGTTTTAACAATAAATTTCAATGGTAAAATCAATCTTTTCATTGCTGTTACGAACATAATTGATTTGAAATTTAATTTATTTTACAATTTTAAGGCGAGAACGACAACCCTGAATTGCCGAGAGGTGAAGAAAATTGGAAAATCTGACGCAATCCTCCCAACGATGGAAATGTAAATTTAATACATTATATCTCTGTGTCCGATTATTCCACTTACAGAGGAGATCAATTTTTAACAGTGTCTCGGAGAAACACAGTATACGATAACATGGCATGTTATTGTATAGGAGCACGGACTCTTAGCAACGTTATTCATAATCCCTATTCATAAAATGTAAGTCCGTAATCTACTTTAAGGTAATTAGTATGAAATATTTGTTTACATTAAGAGATGTGAATTTTGTAAATAAAGTTAGTAAGTTGCGTTTACAAGTTCTTTATTATTAATATAACTTATAATTAATAAAGTCCTATCAAATAAGTATCCAGTGATAAATCTTTCTTGTTTATTCGTAATTACGGTACATTTCTGAAGTAACAATCATTTGTTAAACAACTGTGCCTAATTTTTAATTGAATCGTTTACTCTTTTTAGTCTAAGACATTTATCTCAAGACAGTAAATAAATAGAAATTGGTAATAAAAATATGTTTTATTAAATATGAAGATACACAACTGCTTAAGAAGAACAGTGTAAAAATTTCATGTATGTACTTATGGTAGTAATTATTATAAAAAATTTTAGAAATGTGAAGAATAATGCGCGTAGGCACTGTTACTGGATTGATTAGAAATGTCACAGGGTTTTGAGAGAGCCAGATGAACAGGTAATTCTATATTTGGTGGAACATCCAGTAGGCATGATAATTTATGTGTTGGAAAATGTAAAATATTCCTTGTAAGAATTGTTCTACAGTAGCAATAAAAAACAAAACGAGCTTTTTAACGCGTACAATGTTAGCACTACAGTTTCTTGTTTTATGATCGTACATAAAATTCTGACTCAGTTCGTGGTGTCTATCATCCTGTCTGGATATACGCGGTGTCTCTCATCCTGTCTGGATATACGCAGTAAAAATATATTTATTGCACCAATTTGTCTGACACGATGAAAAATAACTGTCGTGAGGTCCGTCACCTGTCAGTGTCATCAAAATGTCTGACACGTTAGCGCGACTAGGCGTAGGTACATGCTAGCGAAACTTTAGTAACAAATAGGTATCGACCTACTCTAGTTTTGTCCATTACATTGTTTATCAAATTCACCTCACTGTAGCACGCAGAAAAATTAATGTTATGTTACACCCAACACGATCTTGAAGGAGATAAAAACCTGCAATTCACTATGGTGAGATCGTATCAAATGGGGTCAGATTGAGAGTTCAAAGCAGTATGGGCAGTTAGCTATGACCGAAGGCTACACCGCAATGCAGACAACGCTGAAAATGTTAGGTGTGGTAATTCGAATGTTCATTACGTAGATAGGAAATGAATTGTACTTTGCTGAATTTATGAACCTGATGTAAAAAAGAATAACCTTTACAGTAAACGTTAGGTTATTCAACTTAGATCTAAAGACTACAATAGTTATGTTAAATGTGTTAAGTGACCTCTGTAGCGGTTCAGTGTTAGTTGAGATTAGTTACAGGTAGGCTTCAGTACCAGATGACATGTGGGTGCTTTCGTAAAAGAAAGCGTCGAAAAATGTCGGATGCCTCTCGCTCTTTGCGCCATGTGAAAGCTACATAACTTAGGCACCGTTAGGCCGCTCCGATGCGATTGAACCAAAATACTTCAAAAGGACTTTTTAGCAATGATGTCAAACCGTCTGCCTTCAAGCCGATAACGCCCTGGCGGTGCTCGTTTCTATAGATGAAGAGGATCAATCACCATCGGTAAACTTTTCTAGAATGTTCGTTGGTAAATTAAAAAAGGGGGTGGAGGGAGAAGAGGTATACCTACGGCCAAGTCTTTGTAGTCTAAGTACATTATGTTATCTTATCGATAATAATTCAAGTGATAAATACATTATATTTATATTAGTAGGTCGAAAATACCGAAAATTTAACAGTTGCGTACTTTGCAATTTAGCTTCGTTCTAAATTTAATTTATACTGTGAGTTCTGAAAAACAAAATCCGGCATTTAAATAAAATTATTACAAGCAAAACGTTCTTTAATTTTGGGAAAATAAGTAGCATGTGTTTAACAGAAATCTGGCACCTACTCGTACTTTGTACCAAGCTGGTGGTGCAAATTTTCCCTTTTAAGGTTTGGTGTTGAAGTTACTCCATTTTTAATCCAGTTTTCAATCCAGCGCAAGTCTCCCTCAAAGATAAACAAAAAGAGCGTCCCCACAGCTTTGTTTCGTATCGTCCATTTTGCGACAGAAGGGTGCATGGTCACGTTCTTAAGCGATTTTATAAGTGTCAGTGAATAATTTGAGTATATCCTAAAAAAGTATGAAAGCGCTCAGTGCAACTAGTTTTCTCAACATGCTGGTCACAAGTCTTCTCTTGCTTGAATTTATGCTCTCATTATTCATTATTACGTCGCTTTAATGTGTTAGAAAATAGATGGTAATGCGCCTGAAGGCCTAATTAGTAGCATAGAATCTTAAAACAAATTACCAACCGTTATCTGATGGTAACAAATTATCGACGACGGATCCTATAGGATTTCGATTGTATGCTATATCAATCGAAATCAATGCAATCGCCATATGAACAATTCGAATTAATTATTTTCAACACGTCAATTTATTATAAGACATTAGGTGACATTAAAAAATCTACTCTAGTTTAAGTTTAAATCATACTTCATCTTTACTTAAACATGTGCTGTATTGTACTGAAAATGTATTAGTTATATTAAGCTCAAAGTATTATATGTATAATAGGATTTATGCCTGTCGGAACGGAGAAAGAGTACATCCCCGACCCTATACCGGGATACAAAAGTGTTGTAAGAGTTGGCAAAGGAAACCGTGATCTGCCGAAAAACCATAGAATTCGAGATCCATTCGATAGCGGATAGATAACGAAAATCGCCAGAGTTTATCCTTTAGCCCATCAGCTGTAGTATCGAACAGCGCTTTGAATAGCGTTTTCCGTGCACCGACATCGACTGATGTAATTTGCCGCCATCATAAATTGAACGCTCTCTCTTCTTCTGCTTCTCTTGGCTCACCATGTTATAAAAGTTTGCCTTTAAGCAGCTTAGCGGCCAGGTTGAGCCAGCACAAGGTAGCTTTGAAACTTTTCTTTAAGTTCCTAACAGACGTTTAAGATTTATATTGAACGATAATGGCACACTACACTTATCTATATCAACATATTTTTTTTACTTATCTATAACAACGTATTTTTTCTTTTTAAGCCGAGTCCATAACAAAAATACAAGAGATAAGGCAGCAATAATCAAAGTCGGAAGAAGTATTTGATATCGAAACTCGTGTTTTCGTTTCGTTCAATGCAAAGTCGAATCGAAGGAGTTAAAAAGTAGTGATGGCCTATCTAAAGTTTCGCTATTTATTTACAAATGACTGAAGTTAAATCGATACTTGAAGCGTTTTCCGAACTAGCAATCTTGGTCGTTGTTTGTCTTGCTTTTGGCTTGTTTATGTTATAATATTATAAGTCAGCGATCTGTTTATCTCCGCGAATTTTTGCTAGAATTAGATCTCAATAAGTATTCGTGGTAAACATCCTCGGTAAGTTGAGGCATAACTTCCAAATTAATGAAGTTGATAAATGGTTGGAATTTTGGTAAATATCAACGAATAATAAAACAGTAGGTAATTATGTTTTGACCATTATTTAAATGTATGTTTTTTTACACAAAAAAAATCGTGGAAGTTTCAGAATAATTGATGGAATGAATGGAGACTGATTGTTAAAATATATTGTTTATTTTTTTATTATTTCCGAACGATTGAACACTAGTTCCAAGATACCTTTTGGTTTTATCCAATTCACATTAGTTTTTGTAACCATATCTGACATGATCTGGAGTAACAATCAACCCATATGTTGGTTGTTGTTTTTGATAACATTATTATTTCATCGATCGGCCGGCTTAACGGAAAGTTACAAAGAGTTAAGCGGACAGTGTTGCAAGTGAAAATCTAATTAGAATGAAATATTCAGATTTGTAACACTCGGTAAACATTTTTAAACTGACTTGCGAACTTTTTGTCTATTGTTTTAAGTGGTTTTGGTTCCCTATTTTTAAAAATTAGTTGTAAGTTGAAAGGGACGGCTGATCTGCGATTGACGTTAATGTTTTTGTATTGGAAGCGTACTAGCCATTCAATAGAAAAACATTGTCATTATACCCAAATCGGATTCGACATTTGGAACAGGTTCAGGTTGTACGATTCGGGAAAGAGGGACGCTGGCAGAGAATTAGAGAGTGCAACTTTTGTTAATGCAACACACATCTAAAATGAGTAATTTTTTATTACAAACGGGGATAATGCTAAAATAATAGAGTATCATGTCTAGGTAGGTAAACATCTATTACTTATTGTAATTCTTAGTCGAAGTACACTGTGCCCTGTTATACATACTTAGATTGAATATAACTATGTTATTTATGTTCACTTCAGCTGTTGTAATGACAGGCTACGCTGAATGTGTTTTGCAAAAGGTCACTAAGTTTCTAAGAAAATATATAGAAGAACAAACTTCTTGGTAGCCTGTTGTGAAGTTACAATACAAGGCGTTTGTATTTTGCTCCCTAGTGTAGGAGTAACGGTCCTTCAGTGCTCATATGAAGTTTTAAATGAAATAAATTTACTCACGGACATTATTCAGTCCGCTTGGGCCGCGTACCCCAACAACTTAATTAGGGCAGTTACAATTAATTGGACGGTCACTTGTTTGTAGATTTAATAGGCCTCCGCTGTTCTTGAGATATGAATCACGCTGTAATAACTGTAATCGTACTTACTTCTATCAATAGTAAGTTTTTGGTAAGAAATGCTTTGACACCTATAAAATAATATTTGTATTCTTTAATTGGCACAGTAGGGGCACCATTATCATTGTAATCAAGTAACGTGTAATATTTACTGACAAGTAAACGATTGTTTGATTGACTGACCTTATTAAATTTATTTCTAATAAGCTAGCATTGACCTGATTCTCGCGGTGGAATGTGAAGAAACTTCGACAAACTAGGATAAAGTTCATCAGATGAAACCTGTCGATTTTCCTTTGAAGTAGTTTGGCAGAATGTATGTATGTATCAGTGCGCTGTGATTATAACTTAAACGTATTAAAAAAAGAAACAAGTTGAAAAAGAAATACCTAAGAAAAGAAAAGAAATCCTTCGAATGCTATTTAAGAAGACCGAGAGAAATCCATTCTGGATCGGACTGGTAGGATAGATTTTCTAGGAATTAGTTTAAGTGGAGCCATTTTTCAGCGGATCGAGAGCATAGATTCTCAACTTAAACTTGAGCTGTTATCTGGAAAAATAACCTTTAGAATAGCGTTGTAATTTTTAACAAAAATGTCGCTATGATTTTATGTTATGAAATATACAGTATGTTCCAAACTAAATCCATTATATACCTATTTAATAATAGATAGATGTACTGTCTTAAAATATTTATTTAGACCTCTTAAAAGTAAATATGCTAAATATACAAGAAAATTAAAAAAATATCATATAAATATGGCTTTTCGGGTGGCCGAGAAAATGGCTGTGATTAATGATAATAGACTTTAATGTCAAGGCCTCGCCAGTGGACGCACCCCAGATACTCCTAAATTTGCCTTCAAGCAAGACCTTGTATTGTGTTCTCTTTCAAAGCTGTGGCAGCAGACATACGCTAAGACAATTCATGTCGTCTTAATTCTCAGGAACGGCCGTTTGTTTTTGTCTGTCTTTAGATATTAGTATATGTATGCGAGCTGCTATAGTTTAAAATCACATATAATAATATAGTGTACATACGAGTATGTATATTGTGGACTGTTTAATATCAAGTACCCTTTAGTTTAAGTTCTCCCGCTTAGTTTTTGTACAAGATTATTTCATAGGAATCACCGTCATAATAATTATCTTTTGTCATTACAGGTCTTGTTACAGAATGAGAATGGTTAAGACAATTGCCTGCTAGATTAACAAAATGCGTATTGGCAGAAATATTTAACTTTATATATCGTAAACGTGAGTGACGATATACGCAAAGTGGCTGGCTGCGGTTGGATGCGGCAAGCTGAAGATTGAGCTCAGTGGCGTGCTGTTAGAGTGGCCTATGTCCAGCAGTGGTCATATGTAGGCTGATAATCAATGACTGAAAAATGAATTGTAAACGTAATAAACGTAACATCACGCCTATAATCCCCGAAAGGATATTCTGAGCAGTGTAGTACACGTTTCACCAGTTACGTTTACGGTCCAGCATGAAACAGGTGCTGACCCTTATTACCATACAGCGGACAGAGATCCTGTCTCCAAGCTACTGCTAGAAAATCTAAGTTATCAAAATCTAATAGCATCCTACCTGGGTTTTGAAGCCTGGATCGCGCTTGCAACCGCTCGTCCAAAGAGGCTGTCTGTAAATATAAATATCATAGAAAAAATCTATTCTAGTTGATGTAAAGGCGATAGATTGATTCTTGTAGCAAAATTTAAACAAATATTTTCCAAAAACATCTTGAAATTGATAAAATTTAATTAAAACTTGTTGTAACCAAGAGACCTTGAAAAAGTTAAAACCGCCCAAACGTGCCTTTCTGCCCAAAAGCTCGAATTTTGTAGCGACGTTTTTTACATAGGGTTTAACGAATTTTATTTTTATCAAAAGCTTACCTGCCTGTTGCCAGCACGGTAAAATCGGTTAAAACTTTTAAATTATCTATAAACTGTGTTTATTCGACAGAAAATTGTATTGGAAACAGTTACCGGTTGTATCTTGTTTTATATGGATATATTTTAAAAAGAAACCATTGTGTTAATGGACGTGGAAGACCCCTGCTGTTTGGTTTATACAGCATCAGTATACCCACTAGAATATTGTTTAATGTGGGTAGTGCAACAAACTTGCTATTCGATGCACCGTCATCTAGTTGGCAACACTTCCGCCTTTCATGGACCATAACTAACATATTAAACTTTCTTCGGACACAAACCGTGAATATTTATTTTGGTTACCGAAATTCAGATCGGAAAATATTAGCCGGTAGTGTACTTTATAATACTGTTGTAGTAACATGCGAATTTTATATGCCAGAGGTAGACGTTATCCTCGCCGCCAGGGAACATTTTTATGAGGGTAGAACTAGATTTTTTATCGGCGTACTTTGTTGATCACTTTTACATCATATATGCTGCTGTTAAATAAATGCTACATCAAACATTTACCTACTTCAACAAATATTAAGAATATTTTTGAATTTACATTAATTTATGGATTATGACTATTTATGTAATTTATAGACTGCTTCATTGGTCAAGTGGTTGCGAGCGCGACTCCTGATTGAGAGCGGTTGAGAGAGAGGGATTGGGTTTTCTAACGTGAAATTTCCAGTAATAACGAGTAGTAGACTACCTGGATCTGTGCCCGGTGCATGGCAATGGGCTCAGCGTCTATTCCATGGTGGGACATACATATGAAACTGGCGAAACGTGGGAGTTTACTGCATTCCTCTGTCTACACATCGGGGGAAACGTAGGCGTGATGTTAGGTTTTTTTTTGTTATATTAGTTTATGTTATAAGTCTAGCTAGTCCGTTTTATTGTTTTTGTTATTGTTTCACGATGTATGATTTTTTAGCTATACAACGGTTATCAGCACATTCTGATAAATGCATTTGAATGTTTCCCGTCTGTCATACTGTTACACTAAAACGAACTCCAGTGTAGTGTGTCCAATTTACAAATCGAATCAGATTACCGAAGAATTCGGTATCAAAAATTAATCGAGGTAACCTTAGCCTCGGCTATTTGAAATAAGGTCGCCTGCAATTGATGTTGAGTTAAAACAGCTTCAGGGTAAATGGCCATTTAAATCGATTTCAATTTAGTGAAGTTCGGAAATCGGCTGTATTCAATTCCCTCTCGATATAATTCTAACAGTACTGTTAAATACCAAACATTCTAACTAATGAAAGAAAAATCTATCCACAGACGCTACTATATATATGTAGTCCTGGAGTTTCGCTTCTTCGGACACTACAAATAAAAACATTTTTATTCTTTTTCCAAACGACTCTTCTAAATCTATACTGCTTAGGAAAACCCGATAACTCTTCACAAATCATTTAAATTTCTAAAACATATATTATGTCACGAATGTGTAAGTGCTTTTATCAACTTTATACACTTAGTTTTTACTATTGTATAGCGCCGTGGTAAAGTATCGCAGAATGCTCGTTACATGCACGCGGTAAGCAGGTCAAGATTATCCTCGACTCTTTCTTGTTACATTTTCTAAACCACAAAAATAATGAACCACGTAAATGGATATGTTTATTTATATTGTATTTATATTCTTTATAATTATGTGTATTTATAATATTTTTGCGTACTTTAACTGACGATTGATTTAAGGCTTCGCATGTGGATACAGTTAGTTACAATGTGTTTGTTATCTTTTTATCTCACTACTGGGCATGTCTTTTCCATGAATCTCATGGAAAGCTCGACCGCAATTGCACTGAAATATTTTTATATTATAACATTAATTTATCTAGCACTTAAAGTAGGCAATCAACGTCCAAAACGGCGTGTTAGTCTGGAGTCATTGTTTGTTAAGGTATATATCCATAGCTAAACATTGTGAAAAGCTGTCAGGAAAAATCTTATAATTGTAAGGAAAGCAGGGTATTATTAAGTTAATATAACAACTTATAAAATTATAGTATCTACTTAACTATTCACAATATAGATATAACAAGCATACTTCAACTATTTATAAATGGTAGGAAATTAATGCACCCTTAAGATAAAGCTTAGTTCAATCTCTTAAATATATAACCAAACAAGATTTTTAGCAGCAACACAAATTTCGTAAGGTCCCTAATAAGCTACAAGGTAGAACAGTGAGCTCGGAACACCAACAAAGTAATTTATGTTACACATGAAAACTGCTAATAGAGTCCGCGCCCGATCTAAGAGTGGCGATGAAATATTGATGTGGTCGTGAATAATTTAAAACGTCGTCTACCTCGTGGGACCCTTATCAAAGTGCTGGCATCAATTTTGTTTACATCTCCCAGTATCACAGCAACTAGCCGATAGTTACGAGTATATGTCACGGCCACTGAAAACTTTTTGATTAGTTTTGTTATCTGAAAAACGATAAGTTAAACGAATATTTTTTTTTGTCGCTGTCCTAATTAAATTCTCATACGATATTTTTGTAAGCTTTGTAGTAACAGTTAAAGTTGCTTTTATAGATATGACATGAATACGCTATGGGCCGTTTGAATGTTTTATATATAAGATGTTTCTGTTATGAAGAGCAAGGGCGCTCATTGGGGGAGGCATATGTCCAGCAGTGGACTGAGGTAGGCTGATGACGATGACGAAAATGGCGATAGATATGATAGGGAGTGCTATGAATATGTTATAAGAAATGAATATGTTATTGGCTGCGTGATTAATAGGGCTTTATTCATAATTCAGGTAAGTACCACGACAACAAAGACAGACTAAACGTTCAGGCCTTGTTCTGAATATTTTATTGTCTGTTTCTCAGAATAAATATCGGATAATATATGTATCTATTTTATATATTTTGTATTATTAAATGTTACATCACGTTTGTAATTGCCGAAGGAGTAGGTAGAGGAGTGTAGTTCACTCTCACGTTTCATCACCGTGGAATAGGTGGTGAGCTATTGCCATGCATTGGCCATAGATCCAGACGGGAATCCTACTGTTCTTACTAGATTCGCTAATGAAATAATATTGGATCATTTTCCAATTTCAAAGGGTATCGAGATGTAATATTGATACATCTTATATTAAAACTACTTTTGCTACGCGGTTTTGCTCTCGCAAATCGGAAACTAATCAAAGTGCATGTAATCCTTCAACGCCTAATTTACTCACTTGCGGGTGGAATTTCCAAAAAATCGTTTTTAGTGAGCGTTTACATCGTAAGAGGACTATGTATGTTAAATTTCTAGTCAATCAGGTGTGTAATTTTAGAGATTACTTAATCAGTTAGTGTTATTAAACTTATATATTATATAGTATAATAAGTTATGAATGAGATCTGCGGAGGATCGAGTGTTGTGGCACACTATGGGAAAGGCCCACCACGTCCAGCAGTGGCACGGAAGAGGCTGACGTGATGATGATGATATACATATATAGGTTGTATCTATATACAAATAGATGTATTAAGCTTATTGTGCACCACTATAATTTAAATCATAGTACACCGCATCGATCTAAGGCCAGGGCAGAATGAAGGCAATGAATCGGCGAGCGGACGCGCTGACCCTTGTCAAGTCAAAGTGTCAATCTAGAGCTCGATTTTCATTTATAGACACGGTTAATAAAAGGTACGATTCTTAAGGTGTGCTCAGAGTCTCACGCAATACATTTTTTTCAATTTATATCCGAGATTAAGGCTATAAAACATGCCGTACGCTACTTCAAGTTTCTCGAAAGTTCTTAGAAGTTACTTCAGAAGTAAGTAGTTTTCTTTTACAAAGTTGCTTTTATTTATTCGTTTACCGAAAATAAGAATCTAGTTTGTCTTCTTTAGTACTTTATTGGTGTAATTGTTTAGAATACACTTAGCGGTGTACATATGGACATAGTCGACTTAGAAGTTGATTGCAACGCGTACATTTGTTAAAACTCGTCACAGATTAAACAGGCTTTTAAAACATTGGACAGATGAATTGTCCACTAATTCGTCTCGTCACTAGTAGGTACTTCACACTGGACAGCCTGATAGATCATGCGCTTTCCTTGC
Source organism: Parelbella ahira ahira (assembly GCA_018244795.1). NCBI lineage: Eukaryota > Metazoa > Arthropoda > Insecta > Lepidoptera > Hesperiidae > Parelbella > Parelbella ahira. Next base: position 9,752 of record DWME01000218.1, on the reverse strand, counting down.
TTTACATAACTATGTATTTTTAGCAGGATGTAAAAAGTTTGCTGTGACATTCAAACGAATAAAAGAAAAGCAACATTAGCAACAAGGGTTATTAGTACTTGTCAGTACATTAGAATCCAATCCAACTTATTCAAACGAGGTTCTCTTACTATTATCTGCAGGTCTTCAGTCCATCTGACTGAAGGGTGACTTACAGACAACACACACCGGTTTTGATTTGAAGCTCGGCTTAGCTTGAGCTATTACAATCAGATATCTGATATGTGATATCATAAATTAATATTACTAATTTCTAAATACATAATTTTATATACACAATGGTTCAGCAGCACCTAGATCAACATTCGCACTAATGAATCGAGCCCACAACCAGTTGGTCCAAGAGATTAGTTCATTCAGATCATTCTGTTTAAATACATAATATGTACTAACTATGTATGTACGGTAAGTAGTACGTATATACAACAATTGTTAAACTAGTATGTTTGCATTTGTATTGAAACGGATATTCCTAGAAATATCCGGTGGAAAGGTAGAACTTGAAACTGAATTCTGTTCGAAGCCGATACAAATATTATTGTATTATTCTTTGCGCAGTTTTCTTTACAAGTATTAGAACTTTTCCTTTGCATTTTTCTTATGCGAAACACGGTTACTTGGTACGGTATTTTAAATGGATTTTGGAAAGATTTTATGTAAAGTTCCTATGAAGATACGAAAGAAAATTTTCATTTACATAAATTGTATTACAAATTAGACTTACGGAACTTTTGCGTCTATTAGCATACATAAATATAGTTCTCGCAGTTAAATAAATTTGAAATTGTTTTCTGTTAAGTCAATCGGTGCTTTGTCTGTTGCTGGTTATAGAGAAATAACTTGACATTGTGATCACAGCTTTATACTTGGCTTTCCAATACTGGTGTGTCATAAGGTGTAGAATTTGAGCGTCTATATGGAAATAGTTTCAATCATAAATCGTTCAAATTTATTACATTAATAAAAATGATTTATGGTGGAGATACATACTGGTTACGTGTAACATGTTATTGTTGTGGTCGACTTTTCAAATCCATAAGGGTGGGTACGTGATATTTTTAAGATCTCCTGGCGATTTTACCATTAATCCAGGATCTCGTTTTGAGATATATAGGTTCAAATTCGGGTGAAACACCTCTTTCTTGTAAACTTATTGCATGTTTAACAAATATTATTCGCAGTAATGATAAGGTGAAACATAGTAAGGAACTCTGCCCATCTTAAAGTTCTCCATAGTGTTTTAGTGTGTAAATCGCGATTTTTTATGGTTTTATCATAGCCAAACATTTATATCTGATCTAGAAGACTCGAGCTTACAACGGCTCATTATATTCACTTATGTAACGGCTGACACAAGGCGTTCTATCTTAGCCTTGGCTAGCCGCATTTTGTTGACGTATATTGCCGCAACCTTCACGATATGTGCAATGTATAACATTACATGCTATGGCGCATGTTTAAAGCTTCAAAAAACGCTATAGACTTAGCTGCTTTTATACTAATGTTTTTTATTATATTTTCCCATCAAGTGTATCACATGTGTGTGCACAATCTGATCACAGGGGGAGCAGGTTGGGGCACGTTATCCTTGTTACACTGCGATGATGGGGTGAAAGCAACACTGTTGTATCTACTACCAGTTGCTAAGCGGTAACTACATCGTTATCCCAGTTTGAAGGATGTGATGCGGCAGCCGTATTGGGATAAGTGTTACAACTCCGTCTTTAAGGGCCTGAATGCTTTCTGATGGGTCTGAAAACAAATTTTGATCTTGAAGTACAAATATTGATGAATGTGGAAGAAGCGCGGCAGGTATGCATCATACCGTGCTCTCTGTCTACGCTGTAAGGGACACGCCGTGGAAATAGGTATGTAGATATAAATATTGCTATGGGTTGTTGTGAGTAATAAACTCCATTCCGATAAAAAGATTGTTTTCATAGTGTAAGTTGGATTGTGATGTCTCCGTAGTTACCTGAAAGGGTACAATGCTACTTACGTACAGTGCTCGTTCCATACTTGCACATTTCAAATTTGCATAGTTTTGGATTAACCAAATCGAATTCAGTATGGTCCACTATGGGTATATCTCTCTTCCGATTTCGAAAGCACCAAAACTATGTACCTACCATAACAGTATATGTATAAAATAACCCATTATGAGATGTACAATGACACCAAATGTGTTATAATATGAGGTTTCACGCAGAAAATCCCTTTAATATTAATGAAAACCCTCTAAGCGAAGATGTTGCATGAATTCTGTACCATACTACCTTTTAAATTCGTTACTTTAACCACTATTTTGTGCAGTGTACGGACAAGAAAACGTCCATGTAATCAGAGCTTACGGTTTTTCTCGAAAATCTACTAAATTCAGCCATTTCTCTCAAACGAGACAACTGTGAAATCGCATTGAGTGCCACTTGAGAGGAAAATTGCACGAATTGCACAATAGTGTGGATGCAGACGAAACCCGATATTTTCGAATCAAAAGGAATTTTGCATTTCATAGGTTTTCAGTAATAGTCGACATCTGAGAGACGAATTCCTTTATTATATGTATGTATGCTTAAATGCTAACTTCTTTTTATTTTATTATTGATTGACAATACAAACTGAGATATTTCTTGCAACGTTTGTTAAATCTTAATCCTTTGTTTTTATTTATTTATTTCTGTGTTAAATGGTCTTTATGTTTTTTCGTGTGTTTTTTCGTACGTTCGTCCATTATTTAGCGTTTCTTTTCTTTGGCTCATTTAATTTTAATGCTTTCTACTTCTTGACGTCCCCATTGTAGTATAGTCAATTTTAAACTAATGTAAAAAGCAGTCGTATTTGTTACAGAAGTTTTGTTCTAGAAGAGAAGCGAACCTGCGATCCCTGGCTGACCAACTAGTTACTAATCACTGTAACATCAGGCCCATCGTCAATTTAGAATTATTATCTACTTATAATTAAATGACATATCGGTTTTATTACAATCGTAAATTATCACCTTGGAAGTACAAAGGAGTTCGTAGATGACGTTCGTAGTTCGTATCTATTCGAAGTGGTATTTGTCGATATTCAAGTAAGGATTTATGGAGTAAAGAAAATGTAAACCAAAATTGGGTTCTACATCGCACAAGCTCTCTCGGAAACTTCAGTGAAAAGGTGTATTTTGCACAACACACCGCCTAGGTATAGTAGTACCATAGACTTCATAAGGCATAGAATAGAATAATGGTTTGCGATATTAGTACTTGTATTAGTATAATTAAAATTATGCACATTTTCCTACCCTTGCTAAAACACGTATAGAAATGATTGATCTCAGTTGTATTTTTTGGCCTTTGTATAATATTTGTTTACTATCAATTTATTTCATATTTCCAGTAATGCATCTGTCATACAACTCTGAAAATCGGACTCCATTTTTCGAGCGTTAAGAAAATTTAAGATCGAGCTAGGAGTAGGACAAGAAGATTGTAAGCGACGTGCAAAATGTGTAACTTGCGCGTTTGATTAAATTTGCTTTGGATGATACAAAATTGTCTTTATGTAACGAATTCTCTTTGTTACGTGATGTTTTTTTATATGTATGGTATATCCGGGCATGCAGACGGGGCATGTTTTGTTTCGCGCCCCGATACGGATAAGTCAGAGCGACGAAGCTGTTGCTAATATTTGCTTATAAATACATGGGTCGATTCTTATTCGGCAACCATTAAATAATCGTCAGCTATTACGCACCGTGACACTGTACCCACATCTATTGGCACACCCACACCTATTGGCACAAATCAATGCAAAACAAAAATTCGGTCGTAATTCCCGGAGTCCGAGACAATTTGTTTTCTTATATTAATTAAATCTTTGCTTCATCCTTTACTCCACCTAACATACTACAACAAGCATATTTCATAGAAATAAAGTAATAGAAATCTGTCGATTCACATATTATTATCAGCTTAAAATTCCCTTCTATCTTGCGTGGACTTCACATGCATTTTTTATAAACATATTTAAGTATCTATCGAGAACATAGTCTTCAAACACAAGAGATATGTATGTAGATAGTTATAAAAGAGTAGAGAGATATCGATGGGTTCACTTGTAATCAGTTTTAATAGCATCTAACTTTGTTATATGATATTTCTGTTGGATATCAATTCTGTGAAACGACAAGTTGGTAACTCACATAGTTCAATGTAAAGATACAATTTTATTGGAAATCGCTTCAGGCGTACTTGTGTGTGCTTTTATGTTCGGAAAATATAGGAACGTCGCGCGCTTCATAATTGATTAAATATATGTGTAAAATTATATTACTCACGTTAAACGTTTATATTTAATGAAATAATCTGAACGAATGGATTCTCTACGATGACAGAGCAAATACCTGCTCTCTCTTGTACACATCAAGTATCAACTCGAACTTACAGAGTGAAGTAGAGAAAGAGCTGTATTGTTGTCCTGTTACTTCTCCGTTTCAGCGCGCAGCACAATTTGCAAAGACTAAAACCGTATAGATATGAATCGTGATTAAAAATCACATTTCCTCAAAATAGTAAAAACAAGTGATAGGAGCGCACTGTCCCAGTGTAGGTAGATCTACATACCGTATTATCTCAATTTTTAATAACAATTATATTATTTGAATGACAAATAATATTCCGTTGTAGTTAGTTTTGAAATATAACGTCATCCTATATAACAACGACGCAGTAATACGAGTCATCCATTACGGGAGACGCGCAATGTAAACTGAAGGGCCCTCAACAAACACTTCGGTGTCTAGTTACGTCTGCGAAGTCGGGACTTCGCTGCGGAGAAAGTTCTTTTTAAGATGGATTTAGATTATTCGGACGATTCTTCTACTTTTCATCATTTTACTTTTGAGCCGCAAAAACGCGGGGATATTACTTGCGTAGAACAGATCTCCTATAGACAGAGTGGTTTTTCTTAGTGTATTTACGCATGGGAGTGAAAGACGACTTCACTTTTGTTTGGTTTTATTTAATTTTGGAGGCAATCATCGCATCGACACTAGTTTAAAATATCAAAACTTAAAGTATAGATTATCGCCTGAGTTGACATTAATTTAATTAATTATTAATTAATCATTAATTGAATCAAGTCCGGGTATTACAGTATAGCAATATTGTACATGCTCTCAAACTTCCATAATAAGATGAAGCCATTAGGCTGATATATGATTTGTTTACTTGTCTTTGCTTTCCTTAATGAATCGCGCTCTTTTAATTAATGTGATTAGTGTTCTCTTGGCTCTCAAACACTAAGAGATAATATTAACACCAAACCTTATCAGTGACTCGGTATTTCTATTTTTTTATAGCTATACAGTACATACATATCAAATTAACTTTTTCTTTAACCTTCAATCGGCATCTTTCTATTCTTCCAGTAATAAGAATATTAATAATTCAATTACATATATTAGGTAAAACTTCATCCTAAGTCACGTACAAATTAATTCAAAAATTAATTAACTTGTAAATCAATCAAAAATATGTACGGAAACCAATAGTTAATAGTCATTTTATAACAATTTAAGGTAATTTAGACCAAAACGCAGTTGTGCCTCAGCATTGTCATGGTCAGGGGTGGCCACAGACCGCAACGTGAACAGGACATGTATTTTTGAAGTACCCTTATTTACAGTTCACATAATATATTCACGTTATTTCTAGTGTACGTTCTAAAATGCGATGTATTAATTTAGAATTTGTTATATTTCTGACGAACTCATTCGATAACATATTTAACTGGGCATCTTGGAACGACGACAACATAACGGCCGGGTGTATTTAACGGTCTGTGCGCGTTTTAGTCTCACGATCGTATAGTAAATAAGTTGGAAATATTTGATGAGGACGAATTTGGAACAGCTCGTAACGTTTGACGTATGCTATTTATTGTATTTTTATGACGAAAAGTAAAACACTTGTTTACCACCATGGAAAACGATGATAAATATGTTTAACGAATAATTTGGCATAATATCGAGCGGTCACCAAATCGGTCTACCACACATAAGTCTAAGCATGATGAAATATTTACCTTAAGCGAATGAGCTTCCAAACACATTTTAAAACTACAGCTATTCGGGTAATAAATAAATCATTTTATAATAATATAAGTACACTAATATATTTTGCATTAATAAATGGAATATTCAATAATTTAAAAAGATATTGCTTAACCGTCATCCATTAACATGTTACAGATAATGTGATTGATTATTCTATATTCAAAAACAGTAAATTGATTGTTGATGGTGGTAATGGAGGGGGCGGTGGTTATAACTCAAAACGAAGATCTAGACATTTATATTTACACATATCGTAGATTACATTAGTATAAAAATCGCAACTGCAATGAGAGAGAGAAGGTAGGCGCATTAATTTTAGCCTAAATTGAAACTAGAAACTGGAGATTAGTCGAATGCTATCAACGGAATTAGCGGTCTAACGTGACGTTTATCGCTTACAGGCATACGTGTGTGTTATACATACTCGTATATTTGTTATTAAATGATTTTCGTGGTTTTGTTCACGAGGGAATATTAAATTTTGCTTACAAAATTTGTAACTTTTAGGCTTTTTGTTGCCTTCTTGAGCTAGTGATTGTAGGCGCAGTTTAGTGGTGAAATAGTGTTACCAGGATTTTGAACTTTAAATTCCCAGTAATAGCTAGGAGTTTGGACATGTGTCCAATATGTGACAATAACCTCACCCTCTTTTCCATGGGACATGACACTGCTGGTGAAAAGTGGGACTCCCACACCCCCTGCCTACCCGTTTGGGGAAATATCGGCGTGACGTTAGGTTAATATCCTATGCTTAGAGGGATTGATTTTATAAAAGGATTTTTGAACAATATCTAAATATAATCTCATAGAAAAATTCTCCTTTCTTGGGGTTAAAGCAATCTCCATACCGGATTTGAATGAAACAGATTTAACGGATTTGACGTGAAAACGAACAGGTAGGCAGAAAACTTTGTACTGACAATATTTATATAGATCATGTAAATGGACCGTGGTCAATGCGTGCGGATTTTCGATATGGTGCGGCAAGTTCAGTGAGCAGTAACGTATCCTTTGATTGCTGCACAGCTTCTGTTATGTAGATAGCAAATAAAATATCTCTTTTAATTGGAGGTCATGTCTTAAATCTTGGCAGTTTTATTTTATTACAGTCCTTAAGGCCTTTAATAAATAAAGCGTTTGTTAATAACAAATTCGGACAAAACGCCATCATGTATTCTAGAAAAGCCTTTCAGAGTTACGCAAGTATTTCACCCAGCCGAGTGATGTAACCTATCAATATTTAAGCTTGTTATCTTACATATTTATTTATTTTTATTTTGTTACAAGCAAACGGTTATAGTTGAAAAATAAATTATTTTACAGAATCACCTGGATTTCATTAATATGGCATACAGTTTTTATCCGAAGTAGAAATGAATTTTTATCCAGTGCTTGTACCCGCACACTGTGCTGTGATCGTTTGTGACGGCCACTGGGGCGTAAAAAATAAATAATGACGTCATTATAATGGACGTGTAACTACCATGGATTATTCTCACGGCTTTAGAAAAATAACCAACGAACTGATTATGTTGTATTTTTAGTCGGAAGGAAATAAAAATATACAGGAATTCAAGATACCTTTTTTTCCGGAAATATAACCCGTTCCTTAGGGAAAATTCTGATTGGAAAACGAAAAGTATTCAAACGTAATGGCGAAGCAATGTTATTGTGTTGCCGTATGAAAATTGGGAGTAGTAAACTTTTTTTTTTGTTTTCCTTCATATTGAAAACTGTACATAAATAGTAGGGTTACATAATTTACTTAAAAATATATGAATGCTGAATATTGCCTTATTGTTATTCGAATGCTAGCCACTTTGCGTATATCGTCACTCCACCAAAAACACATGATATAATATGTATGTTCTAAATTTAAAAAATCTTAAATTGGTGTATGATACATAATTGTGTCTTTAGTGAAAATGTTTTTGGGTGGCAATGACAGTAGCCGTTTGTGATTCATTTAAAAAAAAAGTTAAAATAATGAAGAAAAATATTGTAAATTGATTATTTTTCCACGTACGTACGTAATATCGAAATTATAAATCTATTTTATTTATGTACAAATTCCGTGTTCATTTTTGATTCGTTAAAATTATTCTCAATTTTTTATTCTCAATTTTTGCTTTGTATAAATCAATGTTACATGGATATTCAAAATTGTAATAAATTAAAAAAATATTCAGTTAGCAAAAAGGGTGGCTAAGGGAGAAGTCATGAATATTAATGCTAGAATAAAGGAGCGGTTGTGGCTGTGGCCAATTTGATTGCTTAAATATTGTTTTTTGATGTTTTTATTACGTACGTAACATCAATATTATGGTAGCGGTCCGTTTTCGAATTTCTGCTAGCTTTTAACTCGCTACTTTTCCCGTTCTTAGTAAACACAGTGCTAACGTACGGATCTATCTGTGTGTTCTGTGTCTAACAAATTAACTTTTATTTCTTGTGACTGAAAGCCTAAAACATACACCACGCTGCTCCAGCACAGCTTAATGGAGGTAAGCGTTAGTGCTTAACCGTTCCTTTGGATAATTGCAGTTGTTTCTAAAACTTTCTGCGCAGTTTGACGATTGTAATATAAAGATGTCGATGGAATCGACTGCTGTCTTTTGAAAAATTGAAACGTTTGTGATTTACCACAAGCTGTCACCCATTCAAGGGTCAAGGAATTATTGAAAGCTTGCATTCAATTGACATTATGACTCAACAATAAATATTTCCATAATATATTCCATTATTTAAATAAAAAAAAAAAATTCTAGTCGATTTGTCGCGCTAGTTTTACATTATGACTTATTGTTGATAATCCATAATAATAAATCAGTTTATACTGCGTGTAGATTATATTAACAGTTGTGTATGTGTATGTGCTACCCATATCTAATTAGCGCGCCTTGAATGTAGAGTTTGAGAATTTATAAGCTATGCAATAAGACAGTAATTTAAGCAATTTATAAAGACTAATATGCAAATAAATAAAAAGAAGCAAATTTATTTCTCGTGTACATCTATAGATATTAATCACTCGGTGCTCTCTGCCTAATCGTAAGGGACCTAGCGTGAAGTACCTATAACAATTGTAGTAAAATAAATCAGCCATATTGCTAACGTAAATTACGTCCCGTAACGTACGTTTTGTGTTTTATTATTCTCTTACATTTAGATACTGTGTGTGCTAGTCTTACTCTTTTCATATTCCGTTTCCAAATTTAATTTTCCTGACGGTTGTTACAAAAGTGTTGTACGAGTCTGAGCTGGCTAATGAGATTACTTGTAACGTTTCCTTTTCGAGTTTTCAATAAGTTGGCGAACATAATATTTCTACAAAAAAGATTCGTAACCAGATCCTTTTTAGCTCTCATGTAAGTAAGTGTACAGAGAGGTATAATTTTGTTTCGACTTTCGAAGTGATGTTGCGTATTTGTTTCATGTCATGTAATGTAAGTATTTTATTTTAATTAACATAATACTAGATTTAACGTTATCTTATAAAGATATAGGTGTAATGATGTGTTTAAAAAAAAAATTCAAAATCTTTAACTGCTGTGCCTACATTACATGACATGAAACAAATACGCAACATCACTTCGAAAGTCGAAACAAAATTATA
>DWME01000217.1:0-39676 GCA_018244795.1 Parelbella ahira ahira | reverse complement strand
ACGTGTTCGTCAAACAGGGCACGGGGAAAGAGAATATCGCAGCCAGGATCATTAGGAGGAATCATTTTGAGGTATGTTCATTATAGATGTCGAAGATTGGACAATACGGACAGTATATGTGAAACGATATACGGAGGTATTGACGTGCTAAAAGGTGACGTTAGAGAACTAATGATGAGACAGATCCCTAACACATGTGTCTAGTGTGGGGATTTTGGTCAAAGCATCCCTTGAAAGTGCACAGGCGATTATTAGTTGAGGCACATGTACAGTAATGGATTCAGAAATGCTGATGAAGATGATGTATAATGTGGATATGAAAAGTATCCCATAAGTTAACAGTTGAATGCTAACATTTGACATCTGCCACACGTGTTGCTGCTTCCAAGACTATTTTTTTTTCTAATATTTATTTGTCACTTAATTTGGCCTTCACGCTTATTATCACTTGTTATTAAAACTTGATATAAACACAAATGCTTATAATACATAGTTCATATTAGAAACTCAGTCGCATTTAAATTTACAACAGAGATATTTTTCCATGGTTTTGTGAGGGTAAATGGATTATTACTTTAGTCATTTGTGTAAAACTGTAGAGAATAAGCTCATGTTGAGGAGACTACGTGATCGCTCCATCTCTTTTTTACATTCGTATTTAGAAAAAGGTGGCAACCAAATAGGGAAGAAAATAACGGTTTTCGTGTGTTCCAGGTAGCGGAGGGCGATCTGATCATGTATTTAAATATATTCGACGCGTACATGAGAGTGAGGGATTCGCAGAGCGATGAGAAGAGATCGAGCAAAGCGTGTAAAGACTGGTGCCAGAAGATGTACTTGAACTACCGAGTCATGGAGAAGGTATGAGTTAATTAATGACGATTGTTTCTGTTCACCGATTTTTATACTTTTGATTTCCTTGTTGGAGGTGTCGATGCTAATGTAGAATGTCTGTAAAGCGGGTATTGAATTATTAGTTTCCATTAATATTGTTATCTAACCTTATTTTTATTAGCGTAATATGTGGTATGTATAAGCTTGGTGGGATGACGATATACGCAAAGTGGCTGGCAGCGGTTGGATGCGAAGAGCTGAAGATCGAGCTCAGTGGCGTGGTACTGGAGAAGCCTGTGCCCAGCTGTGGGCGGGCGGGCGGCGGCGCCGCACGGGTGTTAAGGCGACGCCACACTCCGGGGCTGCGGTGTACTCCACGCAGCAGTCACTACACGTGCTAAAAGCGCTACTGCCGACGGACTCTAAGCTCATTGTACCCGACCACCCCGAGAACGAGTAACGTTGGGTACATTAATGGGTCAGAGCGATGGACACCGTATAGCTTCACGTACAGATGCCTTATAAACTTGTTTTGGACCCGCTCCAACATCACCGTGTATTTTGTCTCATCCATATGTTTGCACTGTGTTCGAGATGACTCCTCAACGGTGCATTATACAGTACCTTGAGAACGGTAATATTGATGAGACTTTTCGATTGTCGCGAAACAAATCCTAAGTTTCTGTACGCCTTTTCACAGACCTTTGTTATATGATCACGAAACATGAACTGGTTAGTACGATAGCACCTGATGGAAAGCGCGGATGCGTCCTAAGATGGAGCACGCATGCCTAGGAAAAGCCTATTCACCCTTGTTTTGAAGAGTGCCAAGTTATATGTGTACCCTCTTTATTGGATTTCCGTTTGGGGCCGTTTCTCGAGTAAATTTTTTTTTGCATCTAATGTCGTTCATCTCGACGTCCATGTCGATAAGCAAGTTAATTTATAACTCTAATGGTAGCACCAGACGTTGCATCAGTTTAAGCACTTCACTGGTAATTGACATATCCATGATTACGGACTTATGATTATTTTTGTGGAAGTCGTAACAGACACGTCTGAACTGGTCAAGTTCAATTATTAAGAATTGAGTTTTGTCTTATGAGACTATGCGGATAAGAAATTTATTATAAGCGTTTTACAAAGAGAAAATTGTTCTGCTTGTTTTAGGCTTGCGAGGTGAGGGACGGCCTGGAGAAAATAGTGAAGGGGAAATTTAAAATTGAGAACAAGAGCTTCGACACGCCCGACATGGGGACAGGTGTGGGTTGAAATGATTTTTCCTATAAAATGGTGAGCGTCTCTACATATGTATTCGAACTTGTTTTGTGTTCCGCAGCGAAATGTATCCGCATAATGAAGTGCCTGCTGTCGGGGCTGTTCCCGCAGGCGGCGCGGCTGGCGGGCGGTGCGGGCGGGGCGGGGGGCGCGTACCGCGGGCTGCGCGGCGCGGCGCTGCACGTCGCCGCCGACAGCTGCCTGCACCGCGCGCCGCAGCCGCACTGGTCTGGACATAGCTTCGTTATCATTGTTTCATGCTACGGGAATCCAATTATGACGGGTTACGGCTTAGAATATTATTTAATTTCGTAAACCCCTGTGTTCGAATCTAACAGACATTTACCCGACTCGTATGTCTGTGAGGTTACTTATCAGCTGCAATCTTGCTCATCATTGACAGGTAAGATGAATAGTTCAGACGTTTTTACAATGCTATTTTTCATTCGTGTGATGCTAACTTGCCCGTGGGCAGAGTTCTCATGTGGAGAGCAGTCGGGTATTCAGCGGATATCTTTTATACTACGAAAGACTCGCCTCTCACCTAAGCTTCGAACACCTCTAGCGGTCCTTTAATCGCTGTACCAGATTTAAATACATAGAACTAAAATTGTAACGTCAATTTCTAACACACTTTTAAACCTCTTTAAGGATTGCGGCACAGTCCCTTGAGTAAAACTGTTATGGAAACTTTTTCAGAACCGCAAAGATTTCATAAAATTCGGATTTATGAAGAAATATTTATAAGATTTTTTTAATACTATCGTGTATGTAATTAATAATTAAATTAATCTGATACAGGGTGGTGTATGCGAGCGTGCAGAGTGTGGGGGATAAAACGTTTATGCGCGACATGATGGCTATAGAAAAAGATTGGTTGCTTGAAGTAGCTCCACATTACTATAGGGAAAGTTAATGTTATGTTACGTTACTCAATAAAAATATTTCATCAAGTGATTGTTTTCTTTGGTTATTAGTGTATCAGCGCCACCTGTTGTCGCATAATGTGGACAAATTATTTCATGCCTCGGTGTACAATGCTTCTTTTCCCACATAATTATATTATATTAGCGCCATCTATTTGCAATGATTGTTAACATTTCAACTCAATTTTTTTAAATGACGAAATAGGCTCGCTTAGGTTTTAATCTATATCGTCTTAGGTTTTAATCTATTCGTCTTATATCGTAATACATAATAAAAACAACAAAGTATTTTAGTTCACAATGTATGCCCATTAGTACAGATAACATATTACTTATAAAGGTCTGGTCTTAAGGTTAATAATAAAATATTCAATAATATACTTCTACATATTCTATTTTTAAATAAAGCAGACTGTACACGATTAAATACGTTGTACATTATAACAAATTGTTTCTTTACAATTATTGTTTTGTAGTGTTTCCGCATTTTTAGTTAAGTTTCAAAAATTTTTCGGCAAATGTAGAATTTCTCGAAGTAAATATTTTGCACTCGATGCGAATACAATGTCTATTTCGCGCGTAACCGACAAAATATAAAGGAAATGACTTGAACTTGGAATTACTAAAGCTATATAGAGAATAGTCTATCCTATGGCATGACAAAAGCAAACACACACGTGATATCTTACTGCCAAAAATTAGGTGTATTCGGAAGTTTTCATAATTATTGTTACATTGTTCCACTGGTGGACAAAGGTTTTTTTCGCAATGACTAAGACGTATTTCAAGACAATAGTCAAGTGCAGATTGGCTCGCTCTAAGGCGTGCAGGTGTCCATAAAATGCTGTATTAGTAGGTAACAGATTATATACCTCCAACGTTATAGCAAGTGATATTATATTTTATAATCGCCTAAAACATTGCATCGTCAAAGGTACGTGTCAGCATACGAACCCGTGATCACCTGAGTGGGAGGTTGAAGTCCAAATCTTTATACAATCTCCGCTCGGTATCTTGCTGCGAGGTCTTATTCGCGCGAAAATGTTGTTGCTTACGGACAGTTATTGTTATTGTGAGATAATTTGATTGTTAAAGTTCAAATTACTAGTCAATATTATTACGCAATAACAATATTGCACGATGTCAGCATGTGTTGCCGGCCTGAAATAAAAAAGGCGCATGAGAGAGGGAGGAAAAATTAAAGAAGTTTGCATGTTTTCAAATGAACACATTAAATCAAAGAATATGAATAGATACCAATGAGAACATATTAAAAATAATTAAAAATTAAATAGTGATATGTTAGGGTAAAAATATTTGATTTTTTGAAACTGTAAAGTCTGCTTATATTATATTTTTATGGATAATTCAACGTATTATTTTAACGTTCGAAAGTAACATCGATCCATCTTTATCGAACTTTAGACACGATCGTCAGAATATGCATTGATTTGTTGTCTCCAGAACGTCTGTCTTTTGGTTTTTGATAAGCATTAGATACGATCAATATAACCTATCTTCTGATATCACCTATCTTCTTTAAGTTCCCAGTCGAATTTCCTCCTGCTCGGTTATTCTCTTGTCTTACTACCTAAGTAACTTACGGAATTAGGCAAGAATTAGTCTTCATAAAATGATGTCATGAACGCAATTCCTACTGCTCGATGTTTATAGATATGCTGATAACTTAAAATTAATCTTAGATACTGGGGGAAAATCCAATCGTTGGGCTTGATTTTTTCACGTGAAAACAGTAGCAAACGAGCTGATAATAGTCACAAGAGGACGCCGCCACCAGAAATTTAGTAATAGATCCTGAAGGTGACTGGAGGAATATGTCACTTATGTTTAATACATACTTAATTGCTATTCATTAATATTCTAGGAAATAGGACTACAGAAATAGGATGGTTAGCAACATTTCCCTAGTATAACTTGGCCTATTCAAAACTGGTCATAAATTGGGACGTTCGCTTTTACGAGGTGCACGGGCCTGGATCTTCAGACGGAATTATAATCCTCCGGTCCCAACCCAATCTCTAAAGTAGGTTATAAACTCATGGGCGTAGTCATATTTAATGTAAATAAACGAATTAATAACGGTGAAACATTGATATAAATAAACAGATATCTTTCATACAGACGTAAGGACTAATGCTAATAACACGAAAATACACACTGACATTATAATAATTTTACTATGTGTATAGAAACAATACATTCTGCCAACATCCTCAGAGCGCAACTGACGTCAGCGCACAGACAGAACACAGACGGCTGTGACATGTGTCAGAACATTAAACAGTCGCGTACATTCAGCGCAAGCTATAATTCCATGTATATCGTAATTATTTACTGAGATTATTACTCCACTGAATTTACACTAGCCATAGTAATAGGTACATTCAAATTTAAATTGTTTTAGTCACTGTACACTGTATTCATATACCTACAATGAAAATGATAAGTAAATTAATAATTTAGCGGTTTTACTCACGTGTTTGATCGGGATAGACTGACTACTTTTGGGCCACTCCAATTTCCTTTTTCATTAATTTCCGCTGACTGTATTAGGTTAAGGCAGAACATAATTCAATTTATTGTGCACCTAGAGGAGTCCTTTTTTGTCCCTGTAGCTCGGGACCTGTTTTAATTTGGTTGTCGTTTTAATGTTAACACAAATGTGTAATATTATTTAATATTGTTCATTCCTTTTTTTTCTCATGATCTAACATTACATGATCACATTTCACATGATCTGACTTACATACATATAAAAATGATATATGATTATAATATTTAACATTTTTCCTTTAGACTGATCTCTGGACTCGGTTCGTCGGACGTATTTACTGCGGAAAGTATGTTGCTGTGAATATTTTCTTCGATACAGCCTGAATTCTAATTAGAAGTTGAAAAACAGTTGGGGAAATTAACAATATGTCTATAGACGATGTTTCATTTAACTGCGTAACTCTTTTTATAATTGAACCAAGGGTCCAGTCAAGTGGTGTTTACTTATTCGCCAAAAGTCTGAAATATGAGATAGTTTTAGTCGATCTGTGTATACCGTATACAATTGTAATGACTTAGCATTCGGTTTACCGTATCCTTGGATTAATTATCATATCCAATATGTTTACAAACAGCGCTATAAAGTGATAACAATAGAGTAACGACCAGAAAACTGGCTATTCGTTCCCAACGTTCAGTGTTTTATTGACAGATCATATTAATGGATTTGCTACTTATATACATATATGTATATATATTATCACGCCTGTTTCCTTATATGCGAAAATATCCACCTTATGTAAGTATAAATTGTCATTCTTGTATCCTCGAAATGTAGCCAGAAGCTGAGGATTTCCACGGGCTCCATTCCAGCCAAAACTTCCTTTCTTTTACTTAACAATTACATTCATAATTGTCCAAGCTTACATTACTAGTGAAAACTAATTTTATTGGTTTTTTTGAATTCGGAATTTTTAAAATTCAGGAAACACTTGTAAGAATTTCATTTACCTACCTACATGAAGTTCACATAGTCGACTCATATTTAATTAGTCTGAAACAAAGTAATTGTTGTTATGTCATGAACAGATAATAAATTTATATTTATTTTTTTGCGTTTAATTGGAGATAACTGTTATATTTGTTTTAAACACAGACGTTCCGTAGGTAGGTATTAATTAAAATTGTTACCAATTAGATTCTTTGTTTCAACGTTGAATACAATTTGAGTTTTGTTTGTGTCTTAGCGGACCGATTTTTTTTATTTTTGATCACCGTTACATACATTAGTTAGAAATACTTCTTAAAAATCATTATCTTCATCATTATCAGTCTGTCTTAGTCCACTGTTGGATATAGGCGTCTACTGAGGGGTTTGGGTTATTTTGGTTCCTATAAGGATAAACAGAACCTCAGGAATTACACGGACAAAGATTCTGATAAACGTTTATCTTCCCTTTTAGTTTCATTGAAAAACGCTTTGTCTATTAGAGATGTTGATCTAGACTTTTCAAGAAGTCTCTGATTTGATCAGACGTGGTTACATCTAGGTCAGACGCTTATGACTCTACGACTTGGATACGTTAAATACGTTGTCCGAGAAAACATAAAAATCACCTATTCATATCACATTCTAAGCAAGATATGTTCTTGGAAATCAATCAAAATTATACCAATATAATTACAATTATGATTAATTTTCAAGTCAAGATATTACCAAACGAGAAGCAGCTGGTACATGTACTTAGCTAAAGCCGATTAATACATTACATACATATGTAACCGAACCCAAACTGTATTATAGAAATAACCGTTAATGTCAGCTAGTAAAAGTTTTTAATACGATTGTTACTTTATGTTATAATTATTATTAGTGTATTACTGGATAGAACTAAATTTAATTTCTCACTCGTACGCAGCGTCCACGCAGTCAGCCTCGTTTGATAGGTGACGTTGAATGTTGACAGATCGCGAATCGTTCAGTCAGTGGCCTCTGGCGCCTGTCCGTTAATTAGGAAGTCATATTCGGCGAATCCGCGTCCATGTTGTTTATTTTAAAAGTGCAAAGAGCACGTCTTTCTATCTGGATGCCATTTGCTCTTAAATAACTGTTACTAGTCGTAATCTGTAAATGTTAAACAACTTTAAATTCAATTACTGGTAATTCTATTTTACAATAATATGTGTTTGAAGATCCTTTACTATGTTTATCGTACGTTTTAATCATTGGACAAATATTTGTCCTGAGTAAGAATCGAACCTGCGAATCGTCATAGCAAAGTCGTAACGTGGCTAATAGACCAGTCACATTAATATGATGAAGCCCAAGTGGTGATTACACGGTGAGCAGTCTCGTCTGCGAGTAAGTACTCGAGTAGCAGACGATGGCTAGACAATATCTACTGATATTGCTAAGTTTAGTGTTCCGTGCTATGGACAAAATAACCGAATTTTTTATTTTATATGTCACACTAACACACGGAGATATGTGAGGACTGTGACAATCGCATGTGACAGGGACAAATACTGAGTACCTACTTAATATAAACAATTACTTGTAAATTTATCACTCTGATATCCAACTCGTTCCAAATGACAACTGGCTCTGTCGTTAGTGTCGTATATACACCAATAACTACGGATCTATTATTTGAAAATACATTGATCATTTGATATTAATTTGTTAAAGTGTGGACAATTTCTGAAATCAAGCTAAATTATACATAGCCTGAATTTTATTTGCTAGGAACGCTAAGAAGAAGAATGACAACATGACCACTGCGTGCACTATGAATTTAATATTCGTAGAAATGAAGGGAATATTCCATCAACAGTCCAAATTAAGTTTGTTATCAACAATACAGAACCCGTACATTAAAACCCATGCCCCACTTTACTACATGTTAAATCTACTTATGTTCTATGCACTTTACACTTGAAGTTATACTGAGTGTTTTGTAGTTATGTATTCCCAGACAAGTGTCGCACTTAAAAATATTGAGACAACTCGATTGACACTTCGGATATAAAAAGATAGATAAATATATTATATAAGCAAGTTCAGATCTAAGGTAACAAATACCTTTTTCAAATTTCATATTCCGTTTGTCTCTTAATCACAAAACATGATGTAGCTTTGGCGAAAATATACTGCTGTTCTAAACATATTTAACAATGAATTGATTAAGCAGATTTTGGCTTATAGGTAGATTTGTAAATTTCCATATGGGATATCTCTAGAGCAATACGATACGTTGTTTAAGTTGTGTTGTGTGTCCGTTGTGTCAGCTTCACACCGTACCGCTCGTCCCAACTCCTCTTCGAAAGAAAGCACAAGAAATCATATGATTGAACATACAGTGCTTATAAAAATCGTTGTTTCTTAAGACTTTAATAACTTAACGTTATATGAAGATTAATTAAGAATAAGATAAGGCCCAAATCATTTGCGCAGGAGATATTATAGTGCACAAAACAGTGTACGGGTAGACACTAGAAGATATCGTAATAATATTCTTTAAGATAAGAACTAAGTGTCTAAGAAGTAGTAGAAAAAATTTTTTTAATCTATCCAGAAGTTTTTACGTGTAGCGCGCATAGCGGCACACCTCGCAACAGAAACACATCTACCTACCTATTAAGTATAAACGTTTTCACAAACAAATTAATGAAACTGCCATATTATCTCTGTCTTTAATTAATAATATAACGTTATTATGATGTTTATTAATAACAGAGGTATACATATTATTTTATCGCAGTTGTTGTTCCTACCTACCTGTATGTGCAGGTATTGTGTGTTGGCATGTTGAATCAGAGGTCAGAGAGACTCCAATCTTATTGATACCAGCGAAGGTTATGATCTGTGTTTCATATGTATAATTAGAGTTAAATCTGACACGTGAATCTACCGCGGATTCGTTTGGAAAGTTCTAGAATCTAGACCGTGTTTATAAGGTGGTGTTTTCTAGGTTTCGTATAGGACATTTTGGAATGAGGTGGCTGTTTGTGGCCAGCAACGTAGTTATAATAAAACTTGTTCGGTAGTCCTGGTCAGACCAGTAACAGTTAATTATCATAAGTTAGAAATGCGATAAATAGGTATCAACGTTTTCTATCTAACGTATCAAACGAAAAGAATATCCGAGGGTTTCTTTACGATCTCACAATCTGAATAATTATAATTACTTATCATTTAAATGCACTGTACTCATAATCAACTAATAAACTAAACGCCAATTAACACAATATCGTAGGAAGCGAACGTAATCCGTGACGATTGCATTGCACTGCCTCATAGGACGCGCCTCTCGCGTGCCGACATTGGTTACCCGAGGATGCTAAGTTACTAAAATGACATTATTATAATCATGTATAATTACAATACCCTTTGTAAAAATCGTAATAATTATTGGTTAGCCCGTTCATCAACTGGTTGGTAAAACTGAATGCTAAGTCAAGAATTGTAGGTTCCATAATGGCGTCAGATGTAGACGAATGTTCGTTGAATGGCATTTATTAGAAGATTATCAACATAATCATCATCATCAGCCTACTTCCGTCCACTGCTGGACATAGGCCTCTCCAATGGAAGATTATGTTATATACTTATATATATATATATTTAAGATTATATATATATTTAGGATACGCGTGTGACAGTTGTTGTTGACATTATTATTATTTGAATCTATCTTTGTCATTTGTATCCTGAGTACTAACTCTAGATAACCCATGGGTTATTCGGGTTGGTACGAGAAAGAGACACCTGATTGATAAGTGCCATGTGTACGCTAATGGTTTTTATGACGTTAATGCTTCTTGCTAGTATTACTATTAATCTATTTATTTTTACCGTTAAGCATCAATATTTACATTGCTTATCATTGATAGCAGGATAGTGGTACTTCTCGTTTATCTTCAAAAATCTTTGGTGACGTGAGATGACTGCACTTGTTAGATGGTCGTGTTAGTCCTGTCCGAATTTTTATGTTCTGATACGACACGGGTAATTCTAAAGCCGTTTTAAATGTAGGTTTTTTCCGGTACCAATTCTTGGAGCTAAAGTATTGACTCAAAAATCCGTAAATACTCGTAAGTTTTAAATGAAAAACTCTTCTTAAATATGTATCGATGCATACATATATCATCATAATAAAATTATGTACGATTTTTTTAAATTTTAAAATTGTTCTCCGAAAGAATGTTCTAGATTGTACTTACGGGGTGCTGTTTCGTAGATTATTTGGGGGATATTACGGAATGACGAGGCTGTTTGTGATCAGCGCTGTATTAATGAGAAAACTTGTTCAGCTCCATCATGATCAGAGCAGCCACCGAGAGCTTAGTAACAGATTTTATTATTATCTAGACATCGAATAAATATCAGCTTTTTTATGTATCTTGTAAACAATGAAAAGCATTAATACCATAATCTTTCACGCTCGCCGGTTGAGGATAAGCAGACATAGCACACTTTAGAGAATATTAGGAAGGCATGGGCACGGCAGTTTCCTCGAGTTATTTTTCACAGCATCAGGTATCGCTCATCAAATCGAGGCGAACTAATTCTTAAAAAGGCACTACTTCGTAAAATATGAGATGCGTGCTTCACGGTAAATAATAAACCACTTCGTAATGCTATGGAATTTAAAAATCCTCTTTATATAGGTACAATTGTGGGTAAATAAAAATACTAAAAATGTAATAAAGCGAGGACTTGAAGTAAGTACGTCAAAATATATTAATAATAACATATTTTATTTTTATTATTATCAACATAATAATTATGATAAGCGTTAATTATGTACGTGATGATGAGTTGATTTCTGATTACATCTAATATATATCGATAAATAAGGCATTATTACTTACATACATTTTCATAATACATATGTACATACATATATGTATGGCAATAGGCTCACCACCTATTCCGTAGGACGTAAACGTAACTGGTGAAGCTTGGGAGTGTACTACACTTCTCTGCCAACCCCTTCGGAGATTATAGGCGTGATGTTACATATATGTTTATAAAAAAGAACACACAAATCACACCAGTCTTACAAACAACAGGGCTTTGTTCAATTAAATCCTACCCAGGTAGGTTACGCCTACCTAGAACAAAAGAATGAAGTGATACAATACAATACAATACAATACAAATATTCTTTATTGTACACCAAAACAATAAAATAAAATTGAGACAGTACAAATTTTCAGGGGAACACAAAAGGCGGTCTTATCGCTAACAAGCGATAATATGAAGGATTAGAAAAATTGCCTATTCTTTCAAAAAGTATAAGAGCGTTTCTACTTAATACAGTTGATTGTCCATCGAAGCGTTTTGAACCGCATTTATTGAGCACAAAAATAAAACTTATACATAACATACATATAAAAGGCCAGTCAGCTCTACACAAGCCCTTTCAGTCCATATGAAATTCACAGCATGGCGTTTATTAAAGATTTCCCCCGGGATCGCCGGGTTCATAGCGATATGTTGGACCGGGCAAGGAAATACAGGACGCGACATATGTATACACGGTTACCCTGTATTAGGTATTTGGTGACGTTCTGTCGGGTTGTTCTGGTAATATACAGATTTTACGAGCTAATCATTTGGATAATTGCAATACCATTTAGGTAATAACCATCTTAACAGGTTTAATAGTAGATACCTGCAAATCCGAGATTTACCGATTTGCATGTACTGAAGTGTGAAACTTCCTGTAATTTGACCTTCTCTTATTTCGTTCAAAATAATTATGTCTTGCGTTATTTTGCAAATTCAAATTACGTCAGGATTACAAACGCTTAGTAAGGACTTTATCACCAAAACATTAATGTCTCCACCGCTTTTTTAGCTTAAAAATGTACCATGACTCATAGAATGGAATCGAGTTAAATTTGTAGTGTTTTCCACCAGCTTTTTTTTACCACCGACCAGAGTTTATGAGACATCCAAAGGCTATAACTGAAAACCTTAACATTGTGTAACGTACATTAAACATATGTATGCATATAAACAGCAACAAATTATAAATTTAAAATGACATAGATTTGAATGTTAGTAGATACTCAAATGCGTCCATGTCACATGCACCACACAATTCCCGCCACGGGAATATGAGCCATTATTATTATTTGTGTATCCACGTCAATACTGTACCAAAGTTTGCATTGCATTAGAAATGTGTACATATCACATGTCTGGTATAAATGACGGCCAACTGGGATACTGTAACCTGTCCGTGCATAGACAACTCTATGCGAGTACCGGTATATGATTTCCCCGAGGGCACGCAT
This sequence comes from Parelbella ahira ahira, assembly GCA_018244795.1. Taxonomy (NCBI): domain Eukaryota; kingdom Metazoa; phylum Arthropoda; class Insecta; order Lepidoptera; family Hesperiidae; genus Parelbella; species Parelbella ahira. The sequence goes on along the minus strand of DWME01000217.1, from coordinate 26,816 downwards.
GCAATCGCCTATATTTACTTCCCTAATATATGAGCGTGTGTGGAGAAAAATTTGCCAAGTTAACTGTGAAATAATACAGCGAGTATGTTCCATTTTGGGCGCTAAATTGTTTAATGAAATGTACTGAGATGCATGTATTTTTATTTAATTTCTTCGTGTAGTATGAGATGCAAGAGTATAGTTATTGTCAACCCTTAATTAATAAGGGAAATACCGTGCGATGGATGCACATTTTTCAAATTAAAACAACTCTATATGATATTATTTTTAAAACGTGATTCACCAATAATGTTTGTTGTTATCTTAGCACTTCTTTGCACTTGCTTGCATGTATTTGTATTTATAACTCGCTTTTTGGATTCCTATGCAGACTGTACCTATACCCGTAATGCTTTATAAATGTAACCGAATTCAACTTCAATATTTCAGTTATGCCATAATTTTTATTTGGAAATGAGTAATACCTTTATATCGCATTTTTACGACAGCTCTATAAGGATTTAGATTTAGCACTCATTCCTCTCAGCCCACTCCTTAAGAGTCGTGACGTTACGATACAGTAAGATTAATTATTGGTTCATCACATGAATATTTCAATACATTTGTAACAATTCTGTGGTTTAATATTTTATATTACAACCGAAATTAATATAAACAGAAGGGAAAAATTAATGCATTTCCGCTTTTGGTAAACATCGTTCTGATTATTTGGTCGACCGCTGGAACCATACCGCAGAAATGAATGCCACAATACCATACAATAACATATACAGAACAGGATATTAAAAAAGAGGATATAAACACGCTTGTATGGAAAAATAATTATATTTAATGTTTTATAGAACATACCGAAATTAGCAATCTGTAGTACTGTATTTACATACGTATATTTATGAATCTCAAAGTCATATTTTGGTTTAAAATGACAATAGAAAAGAAACAGATCATCTTGATTGTTTTATATAATATTACCTTAGATAAAGTATTTCATAGTGGTCTATAAGGCGTGCGAAATCTGACAATACGAAATTGGACAACGTGGCGGGATAGAGCTTTACCCTTCTCATTATAAAAAGGACACCCATGATCAACAGAGAGACCATAAAAGGATTGATGCTGATGAAGATGGTTGCACCCGCGAAGGCAGTGACATGGTTAAGTTAGATTAGGTAAGATTGGTTACGTTAGGTTAGGTTAGGTTGGGTTGGGTTGGGTGGTTTGGTCAGCTTAGGTTGTTTATTTTAATTATTTCCCATGGGGTGTACCCCGCCCCCACGTGTAGTTTATTGTACTGGTTCACATGGCCTCGGGGGCAAAATTCAATAATTCTTATTCTAAAGGTAGGGGCGAGGGAGTGCAGATTCAGCGATTTTCTCTTTCCCGGTTAACTTAGGTTAGTTTATTAAATTAACATAACTCAGGTTAAGTTAGACTAGGTTAGGTTATATTTAGGTTAGGTTAGGATAGGTTAGGTTAGGTAATCTAAGCGTATTTTCGACACAGATTGTATTTTCAAACCTAAGCTTAGGAACCGATTTTCACATTTCTCACTTTAAAAGTAACAAATCGACATTTAAAATAATCACGCAGCGTTTTACCCATGTGGGGATAAGTACAAATATGTCTTCTGAATACTTGCTTCAGTCGTGTAAAGTCTTTGCATTTGATGCTTTTAAAAGTCCTGGTGTTTACGATAGCATTTTAGTCACCCAGTATGTCAATCGGTTTCTCTACTAGGTGGTCTAATGACCTTTCGAATAAAAGAGCAAACAGCTGATACAGGAATATGTTAAACGATAATTACGTAACGAGACCTATTCAACAGTGAATGGCGATCCAGCAAATGGTGAACTCGTGGAAGGCCAACAGAAGCCATTATCGCACTAACGTATTGTAATATGCAAGAGCTTCAGATAAGTTCTTCATCTTTAAGAGTAATTAACACTTGATATTAATGGACTGAAGCGAACCTCGAACAAAATAACCCCACTGTCAGCTGAAGTAACAATTGAACATTGAAATCCTTTTAAAACCCTCTGACGTTCATTAATACTTTACTTCGCAGCTCGCAGCCGAGATTCTAGGTAATAAATATCACGGGTAATACTGTAAAGGTGTTTACACATATGTACACATGTAGTTGGCGGCGCAATTACGTTTAGAGTTTACAGTAACATTGTGTTAATGGTCATTGGTTATATAATCACCCCATAGACAACAGTATCGTTTTATACATAATCAAGGTACGCATATTCTTTTGTTTCTTTATGCAATATATCGTTAATTTTTAAATCAATATTACAGTTTTATACACATTCTAAAATACATTTTGTTGACGATTACAACACAAACATAATTAAGAATAATAAACATAGTTACGTTGAGTGATAAGCGTCTCGTACAATATTAAATTAATTATTGTATTAAAATCAAAATATATTTTGTGCATAAAAATCCTAACATTAGAAAGGAGGAGTAAAGAGGAGAATATAGTGAACAAACAAAAAGCCAAGAGCTTCCTTTGAACGTACCTATGGCATCCGTGCACAAAGTACTATGTTAAGTGTTTTTATTTCAGTAATGAAATTGCAGTAATTTACATATAATGAGCGGCGGCGAAGCCTTTTAAACAGCCGAAAACAAACAAACACAGTACGCTTCAACAATTCGATGGGTAGCGATCGCGGGAGCTCGGTGTAGAGTGGCAACCTCATTTTGATCAACAATTACTATTCGATGAACACTTACAATTTGATCTACTGGAATGACTGAGATGCCTTCTCACATATGCACATAGTTAAATAGAAAACACAGCTGTTTCACAGCAAAATAGTTGCAGCTACTGTGCGTCTATTTTTAAGATTGGTTACTGTACCAATCAATTTGCGTCTTATATTATTTTGAAGGCACTTAGTAGGTATTTTTGTATTCAACTGTATATATGTAGATACAGGCTGGGCTGTTGTTCAGGCTTCCCTGTTTTTATTTTACATAACTGTGTGTCTTATGTCATATTTTCTTTATTTTTACATAATAATGCGGCGCACTAACGACTTTGTCATCACCCATAACACATAAATTATAGGTTCCATAAATTATAGGGTATTTCTCCGAACAGCGTAAACAAACAATAGGTACTGTTTAGTATAAATAGCTGCTTATACCTCATGAGATTTTTCGGAAGAGCCTACGTGGTTTCAGACTTCTCCGAAATCCTTTCACAACTATATCACGGCGGACATAGATATTATAAACACTATCTTTGTAAAACCAGCCTTTACGGCTTAGGTTCTACAAAACCACGAAACCGCTTAAGCACAATGAGAAAAATTTAATTCATAATACGTTATAATCTCGTTTCACACACCGCTCTCGCTCTGAAATGTATAGACAGATACATGGGAGCGATGAACAAAAAGCGCCTGTAAAATAAACACTGTTCAAAGCGTTCGCTCAAACCAAATAAACATTCAAAGCAGACTCCATGGCAATATATGGAATTACGTACCCTTTAATATGCAAGAGCGAAATAAGGATATGTCGGGAACAAGGAGAGTTCCCAGCGGAAAGCGAATAGCGGATTCAAAACGCTCTCCAATAGCACCTGCGTTTTGTTAAATATCGTCACAAGTTATAATAAATCCACTTAACTATCCATCGGTCCAATAGTTATTGACCGTGGCTTAGCAAAGTTTGTGGTTTTGATACCTATGCTTTTGGGATAAAATATTGGTGGTAAGCGTCAATGTATGTTGAAGAGTAAGTCTAAACATATCTCAATTTTATGTTCAGAGTCACCATGGTATTAGTTCAGTTTCGCAATAAATGGCTGTGTATCTCTCTAAATATTGTCAATATTAATATCATATATTTTTACACCTTCAACCTTAATGATCTAAAATAAATAAATAAATTATTTTTTAACCTACTAATTGTTGGCAAATACGACACAAAAGCTATTTGAGAATAAACGCATATAATTGTATAAAGGTGATCGCCGCTAACGGGTAGCGGTCGTTGGCGGTCCAAAAACCCGTGCTGTGCGATCCCCGGTGCGTATTCCAGCGAGGGGATTATGCTCAGAAAACCCAGGTCAGGCTTATGTCCATGAATATCTGTATAGTATGTCCATAAATATCTGTATACTTTCAAAAATCGCTTTCATCACTTTAGTAAACATTTTACATGACGTCATAATGGAATAAGTTTTGCATATCCTTCTATTTGGGTGCAACTTTATAACTAGAAGAACTGAAATATGTTTATGAGACACGATACACAAATTGGATGCATGAAACTACTTACATATGCACCGCTGTATCTAAGCTATATACTTAATAAATTGGCACTATACTTAATTTACAGAAGCTCTTGACGCGGTGGGTAAAATCTGCTGAGAGCGTTATCGGGCGCTGATTCGGGATTTTGACTACATTGTTATTCCGGAATTTTTGTCTTAATAGGTATGTTGTTTTTATTCTGTAAGTAATTATTGTTCTTGTATACTTATTGCAATATTATGTCGTTTAGTGAGGTGAGGTAAAGTGAGAGAGGTGATCGTACTCGTATTATTGCGAACTCATTGGAATTAGTATTTTTCATGATCACAGGTAAAATGTACCTACAGAAAATTTATAGTTTATAGGTTTTAGAGTACATACTTGAATTTGTACTAAATATATTAGTTCAACTAGAATCGACATCTCTATTTGTTCCTAATCTAATTTTTTTTAGGATATGAAATCGCCGGGACATTTGGAAACCATCGTAATCTATAATTATCTCGTATTATCTAAAAAATCTGTAAAATTACTTCTCAATTTGATTGCCATCTGTGATCGAACTGTAGGACTATCCTTACACACACTATCTTATTGTTGTTAGTGTGAAATATTTTACTCTATGGCGTAACATTGACTCAATTGAAGCGTTTGATATCCTAAAATAGTTTTTATACCGTACCACAGATGGCGCTTTATTCTATTTAAAATAAAACTTGAAATAATATTTTTATCTGGAAGTAGCTATAAAATAGGTGTACCTACTATTAACAAAGCTACTGTAAAGTATTTAGAATAATAAATATGATGTCAAACTTTCTGAATTGTTTTCTAAAAGAGCGTGTTTTTGAGATATTACATTCCAGTCGCCAATGAGCTATGTAATAGAAGATACACAGTTCATTAAACAGAAAATATAAGCGCCGGCAACAATGTGAATAAAGAGTTGAATTTACTGAGTTTTCAATATTTGGGTCAACTAGCTTGAGCGACGACTCCATGCTGACTCCCACGTTGCTATACGGAAGCGAGAGTTTGATAAGAAAGAATATAAAAACAAAATAAATGCCGTAGAGATGAGGTTAATACTTACTCGTAATATTCAGCTTGACATTCGCCGAATGCGTTTATGTGAAAGAAAATATTGTTGTAAAAGTGAGAAAGGGTCCGAAGATGAAGAAATAATGGCAGATGAAAGAATGACAATACAAATGTGGATGCCCAAGGAAATCATGACTCAACGGTATTGACCAAATAATTAGTTCAGATATTGATTTATGAGACAGTCATGTCTCCGACGTAGATGAGGCATATCCATAAAATGATTTGGCACCCGACGCTTCCTGCCCAACCCGTAAGGAACCTAGACGTGACGATATAACAATAATAATGAAGTTTTAACACATAATAGTAATATAGTATTTTAACACATTGCCTTTTCTTTTAACGTTTTAATTTTAAATCTTCTATCACATTTTGTATTACAGTAACAATAGTGATGTTTCCAGAAAGCAAACGTTATTGTTAAATTATTCATTATAATTATAACTGTTATTTAATTAAATTCATACAGTGTAGGACTTTATAGGATGTAACTTTTTGCCGTGATTTGTAGTTAAGTAAGCATGTATTGTCAATGGAAACAAAGATGATTCTTTGAATTTAATACGAAACAAGCTAATGGCATTGAACTCAGCTTTGTTTAGTTCGTATTTCAAATGTAATATTCCCTTTGTTATATTTCATCTATATTAATAAAATAGTAGTAGTCGCCGTTGTGCACGCAACCCCGAAAAATTGTTGGAGAGATTTAAATTAAATATTATTTCTTACTTAGAGTTATTGCGCTTGTCTAAGAAATCTTTTGTTATACCCTACATTGTTAAGTTTTAACATTGTAAAGTTATCAACGTTTTAAAAACTCCTCAAGCAGGCGACGTATAACTGATTGTGTGAATACCGTTGTTTCTTAAAAGTTAAAACATATCATTACGCCTGTAATCCCCGAAGAGGTAGGCAGATCAGTATAGTACCCTCACACATTTCACCAGTTACGCTTACGTCCCATGGAATAGGTGGTGAGCCTATCGCCTTACACCGGGCTCAGATCTAGCCTTCATGTCATCTCTAGTAATTCTAAATTAGAAAAATCCAATAGTACCCGACCCGGCATTTGAACCCAGGACCTCCGGACGCAGTCACGCAACCACTCGACCAACTAGGCAGTCAAAGTAATATGAGGGAAAGCAACATGAGGGATATATTAAAGATAATTTAATATATGTGTCCATATTTCTGCAAATAAAATTATTTATTTTTGACATTTAATATACGATTGATTCAATCAATTTGGATATGTCAGGATGGCCGAGCGGTCTAAGGCGCTGCGTTCAGGTCGCAGTCCACTTCTGTGGGCGTGGGTTCGAATCCCACTTCTGACAAATTATTTGCAGAAAACTTTATACTTTTGTTCATAACTTTATGTACCTGAGATTATAATAATAATATTATGATCTCAGGCATGAATCAAATTTTATTGAGGTAGTTAGGGAGAAAAGTTAATTCCATAGACGGTGAATCATTTTAACTATCCTAATAATATAAAATTACATAACGTACTACCTTTATCTATTATGTATCTAGCAATTTTACGTATGACGCTGAAAATAATATTGCCTTGAAACTTTTTGCAGGCGCCTTAACATCATTGTTCTATTGATATTGCCAGTGTAGGTAAGTATATCAAATTTACATAATTCAACAACATACTTAAGCTTGTGGTGGATCTAATACGAAGGATTGATCCATGCTGTTTACGAATCGGAGATAACCCTGGAACTTTGTTATATAGAAATAATTTAAAATCTCGGTATTAACTAAGGTAGTCATGTCTCTAAGGTGTCTAAGGTCCTAGTATTAATTAAGGCCTAAGTCCTAGTATTAAAGTTTTAAAGTCGTCACATAAGGCCATTAAACAATGGGAAAGTGTACTAAATAAACAATAACTACTAGTTTAAAATTGTTTTTCACGTAATTCACAATCCAGATGTCATTGGACAACAAAAATCCGTAAATAAAGTAACTAGAATTTTCCATTGCTATTTATAAGATATAAAAACATTCCCAGAACATGTAAAGGAAGAAGTTATAAGACCGATAACCATAAATTAACCATATATTCCACTTCGATCATTACGCGTGCTGGCGGTCGGTAAAAAACCTCCGTGTTTATTTTATGCGGTCTGTGAAACCCTGTGTATCAGACATACGAATGATATTGAACTGCTACAGCGAATTGTAAAGTTGCAAGCAACAGTTCTTGTTCCGGATGGAGTCAGTTCCCGGCTCGAACGAGACAGGTTGCTATTTAATTCCTGACAGGTGCCCACAACTGTTGCACTATTTACACGAATAAAAAAAAACATTATTTAATTAATCAGAAACCCTAAATTACAAGGTGACAGCTCATTAAGCTCATTATCACATTAACTCATTATCACCAAGTATCATTATATAATATTAAAGTACGATATTAATATAACAAGATATGAATATCCATCGTAAAATTTTGAGCATGTCAAACTAGTGTTACGCCGCGATAATACCTGATGGAAAGCGGAAATGTTTGCTAAACTGAGCCTAGGTTATATTTATCGACAAATATAACGGCTGTGTATACTACATTTAAGTTCTAGTGAATCGAAGGAACGCGTAGCTGGTAAAGCTAATATTGACAGGCAGTCGGATTTCATTTCCACGTTATTGGGTCACCTATATCATATTAAGTCACACGATTAGATTGCAAATAAAAGTTAATTGATCGTATATCTGATCTTTGCTTCAATCAATGGTGTCTCTAGCTGGACGAAAAGGTAAATAGCAAAAGGGTGAAAGGTTAATAAAGTATTCTCAAAAACCCTGCTATATTCGATAAAGATCAATGTGTTATTACTTTATTGCACGTATGACTTTCGGTCGTACCAATTTACTTCAGCGAGTTTTGGCAAGAGAATCATCGGAAGTAACGAAAATTACGTTTTTCTGTTGACTACATTCTCTATTTCTTTGCAGTTCCTTTTAAAAACATTTATATAATAAAATTTTCTTTTAATACAATGAAATTTTTAACATGTGATTGTTAATGAATGTTTTGAAATTCGAAAACATGTATAAAAAAATTGATTACCTAACTAATTATTAAAAAGGAATCAATACATATGTACATACATACATGTATCATAATGAAACCAATAAAATAGTTTCCAATTAACCAATTTTAAGACGAACGAGTACATACATATATCGGAATAGAATACTTGTAAAATATATAAAGTTACTAAAGGTTGCATAAGTGAAACAATTATCCACCCCTGTGATCTGACGCGGGTTCAGTCACCCTCGCGCGACTGCCCGCAGTCTCCTCCGTCGTCGGGTCCCGGCCGCCTGTTGACACTTCACAAGGTAAGCAATATTTTTAATTATAACTTATACCATTGTGTAATTATAATTAGAAAATGTTAAGATTAATAATAATTATTAATTAGATTATTATTAAGATTAATAATATCTCCTAAACTTACATTTATACATTTGTTTTACCCGTTTTCGTATCAGCAAAATTATTCACGAACGAATGAGCTTAAAATATTGAAGTTATGAATAAGCCAGTAGTAAAAAACCAAAGATATGCAATTGTAATTTTTTAGCATTAACATTGTATCGACATACATAACAAATGTTCAGTACGTAAGTATAGAAAATAATATTCTAATCAAAAAAAGGCTTTACGAAAGTTTGAAAATATTTAAAACGAATTTTAAGTGAAACACTAAGTATTATGTTGTAAAGTAACTTTAAATTAAAAATTAAATCAATATCAGCACGTTAAATGTTATTCGGGAGTCGTCTGTGTCCTTCTTAAAGGTGTCTGAAAGATTTACATAAGTCTTCATTTTATAGATGTTTATTGTGTCGTTGTAGGGATGATACAAGAATATGGATTGGTGCTTTCTTATGCAAAACGATAAATAGGGTAGAGATTTGATACGATAGTTTGAGAAATCTAAAATGGATAAACTTTTAGAGGCTCTCATTTTAAAAATACTGTATCACGTTAGTAGGCCCAATCCCCGTTCTAGAGTAAAACGTGGCAGAGTACTCATTTCCTCAGCCTATCTCTTCAGAGATTACAGGCGTTATGTCAGGTTTTTTCAGCTCATTTTAAAAAAGCTTTTATAGAGAAAATATAATATTAAAAGTACACTGTTAAGCGCAGTATAAGTTGCATGAGTCCGGAAAATAAAAAATTGAAATGAGAGGCGCTGGGCTCAAATCCCGGTTCGAGTAGGTACTACTGGATTTACTGATTTAGAACTTCTAGTAGTGACTCGAAGTCTAGATTTGTGCCCGGTGTATGGCAATAGGTTTACCACCTATTCCATGGGACTTAAACGTAACTGTTGAAACGTGGGAGTGTAACGTAGTTGTAATTCGTACAAGTTATATTCGGCATTCACCTTGTTTTCAAATACGTGCCTTTATGTATCTTCAAAAGCCTTAAAGCTTACATATTATCCTTATTTTGGTTTCAGATGCAATGCTTCATTTGCGTCACATATCTTATGATAATATGCAGCGCATACCCACCGAAGAATAAAGACATGACAAAAACACACGAGAAGAGATCTCTTTTCCGTGACGTCATCGAATCGCTTCGAATCCGAGCGCAACTTCCAGAAGATTTAAGTCCTAATGAAGAAAACAATCTTTCACAAAACTATGAAAGATATGGATTTGAAAACGAGCCTCTACAACTCCCAGGTGATAGCATGTTCATGCCGAGAAGGAATGACAGAATAGAAATGCCGTCTCTGAAATATCGATTTCCTAAGAGCATAGGTACAAATGAAAGTAGTACGCAAAATATTCCAAAGGAAGAAATAGTCCTGTATATAGAAACACCCAGTGATCCTCCCATCAAACCATCCACCGTGAGACCTAAAAAACAAAAACGTCCAAGGCCACCAACAATAAAAAAACCAAACAAAAATAACGATAGCGAGGACACAGACGAATCTGAAACAAATGAAGATAGCAATAAACCGTTCAACACTTTAGCAGGTCAGAGTCAAATAGGTAACCGGGAATCGCAAACTGTAGTAAAACCAACGGTTATAGTAAATTTTCGTGGTACGGTAACTCACAGAGAGAGCGAAATTAGACTTGAGAGAAGAAATAACAACGATACAAAAGTAAATTTACCCCAAAATGTGTTCAATATTAAGCAAGAAATTAAACTTGAAAGAGCCGATTCAAGTATGGGAAGTAAAGGAGATAAGAAAGAAACCAATGATGTTAGGCAAGATGTAAAATTGAGAACAGAAAACGGAAAACAAAAGATAGAAGAGGACATGATGATGTGCGAGTCAAATTCTTGGAAAGACAAGAACAACCGTATTGGTCGGAAATATGATATCTTGCAAATTTTGTTTACTATTTAAATACTTTTAAGTGGTATCAATATTTTCGAAATGATGTATCCCAAGTTTAACATTCTATTGATTTAAATTATAGGTATTTAAGCCTTGTTACGCTGCATGATATATCTTTTCGGTTCGGTTGTTCGGAAAATAATGTGGTTTTTCTTTAGTAATGACCAATGGTAACTTTCTCGTGGTGTATAAGGTACGTTATTTAATTCACAATTCTTTAATCTTTATTTGTTTCATACGAAACTTTCGGGTGTAATAATTATGATCCAATTCTCATAAAAGTACCTTAGATTAATTTTGTCTAATATAAAATTATTCTGGGTTAGTATTGACGCACTCATTTTTAGCAAAGGTCAGCTAAAAAAAGACAATGCTGATACGCCTCAAGTTTTAAATTAGCTTCGAAAAATAAAACAGATTTTAAAAACAAAATTACTTTCCGAACAATTTAATATTTCTTATATAAATGAAACAGGTAATAAGCTATATTGTAAATTGAAATAAATAAGTATGACTATAGATTAAAAAAATTATAGACTTCAATACTGATTAGGATAAGAAGAATGTAATCTTTCAGCTATTGATTTCACATTATAATTAGATAATATAAGTTTAATATGACTTTACGACCGAAATTTTGTGTATGTGTGTGTATGTGTATTTGTCATACATAATGATTTTTTAGTTAAATAAAACATTATAGATATAAAGTTATTTACCTGGATTAGTGTCGGTGTGATTGAACAATAGATATAAGAAACATATATTATAGGCAACAGTGTCAATACTGGGCCGTTAGAGGAACGAGGAATCAGACTGAACTACGCTATTAGTATATACGATCTAAGAAGTTTAATATTTACAATAAACATTATAATATGAGCATACATGTTTAAGTTAATTTAAGTTCAAAACTTTTATATCGTAAACATACATGCATATTATTAATAAATGTCAATATAATATATAAATGAGTTCATTTATCGATTTTATACAACCCAGACAAAAGCTCTAAAGCTAAAGCTCATAGAACTAATTGCTTATATTTAAACTTTAAGAGTGTAATAGAATTTATTCGTCTCAAAAAAAAGTACAAAGTTAATCCATGAAAGTTACATTATACTTGTAACCATACCAAAATTGGGGAAATGCTAGCTTTGGCACGCAATTTCCATTTACGCACCACATAATTTAAATATATAATTTACCAGCGGTTCATGGGAACGCCGTCAATATTAGGAAGGCAAAGTACTTAGTTCTAGGTCACACTACAATTACACTTGAAGCTCGTCAAACACTTAATTGAATTTCACTTTAAAATTACTTTACAGTCTTATACCATTATACGTAATAGGTATAGGTACATTTATTGGTAGAGTCGTCTGAATGAATAGGTGGGGATCATCACTTCGTATACTTAGTAATTTCCTTGCTGTACAAAGCACGAGGCAGTGCAATATTTACTAAAAAGTGTTATACCAATGTCCGAAAAAGTAAAATACTGAGGTCAACGCGAAATACTTACCAACGATGTTATTGTCGACGTAATCTAAATACTTATTCTATCTACGTCAAGCCTTATATGTATATAGTATATTTCGTGTTGTACCGCTAATGTCCTTATTCAAGACCAGTTAGATCGTACACGTGTCCTAACTTGGCATTTCTATTCTTTTATAAAATTTTGCAACCGTACGAGTTATATATCTTTCTTTTTTGTAATCAAAGAACATGGAATATATGCAAACTGTCCAAAGTGTAGCAGAGGAAATATTTATGCATTAATATAAACTTTGCATATGTTACATTCAATGCATAATAATATAAAATAATTACGTCTCAGGACAAATCACGTATGGTTCCCTAATCTAATACTAAACAGAAACCGCCTTATGATAGTAGGAACTCTGATAAACCACATGAACATGTAGGCAATATAGATATTTAAGTTAAGAAATTCTTATATACATTTACATTCAAATACAATATATACTTCAAATAATTATCTTCGTTACACATATAATTATTCTGTGTGTAAATCGAACACACTTGTTAGCTCTAACTCACCATTTATAGTTAGTAATCAATTAAAATAAAAGCATGATCGAGCCTGTCACATCACATCACATTACATTCTCAGTCCACTGCTGGACATAGGCCTCCCCCAATGAGCGCCATCGCGTCCTGTCCTCGGTTTGTCGTATCCAGCATCTGCCTGTACTCATTATAATATTTGTTCAGTAGCTACAACTACTCATTTGGTACCACTATTTCTTGTGTTTTTAATATAAGTGTCTCTTCACGTCGCGTGTCTATTTATACAATCTTTTTTATTATCATCATGTATCTGACCATTCCTTTCCCCCTTTGTCACATCCATCTACTACTTGTAGCGTTTAGCTAATCGTTGTCCTACTGGATGGCTGAAAGACGTACTACACTACGTTTGTTAGGCCGACAAAACTTTTTAGGTAACTCTTTCTGGCGAATTATCACATCAACCTATGTTACTCGTATTTGTTCAAAGGCCTCTTCTAAAATATGGATTTCCTTCGATGCCCTGAAGAAACTATAAACTTTGTGACCGAATGTGATCAAAAGAGGACAAAGTATTGTTACTCACATTGGTAGACACATGTTATTTTTTATATAAATGATAAATAATTTATTTTAATTGGACACATTTAATCAATTACCTACAGATTATTAATACAAAACATTAATATCTATGTTCGTGTCAATTTAAAATAAAATGGAAGTGCTAAAAACCTACTAAATTGATTATTTGTTAACACATGCATCAATGAATCATACCAACATGATTTAATGTTGGGAACACGACTGCGAATTTTAAAACACTTATGCATTTTTAAGATGCCAAAAGTAATGTTATTCAGCGAAATCTTTACAGTTATTGTAACATCGTCGTCTTGATCAGTATAAATAATCATTTTTGTCATACCTTTCATCATTTGAATTTGGCCTCTAGTTTACTCTTTAAAAAAAGAACGATTAAGTTGTTCCACGCTAACCATATACGGGTAATTATCTTTGTGATTTTATACATATTATAGAAAAAATGTATTGAATATTTGTTGCCACAAAATGATTTTCCAAATATGTATTCGAGCCGATTATTTATCTTACCAAAACTAATATCTACGGTTTTTAATTACTTTCATATTTGGACATTTCCAAAACAAATATTTTCACGGAAAGAAAAAAAGGACATCTCTATAATGCTTTTGGTTAAATTGACTTTTGAATTAGGCATAAATAATTTTATGTTGTGAAAAACAAAACCATTCGGAGATCTGTGGAGTTTGTTTATTGTAAACGATATTTTGGAAATATCAACATTGATCAACATAAAATTTGCCTTTGCCGGTAAATTTTTGAAGTGCCTGAAATGAAAACCTACTATGTATTTATATAACTTTTTAAGGTAATTTTTCTCATCGAAAGTTGAAACATCATCTATTGCGCCAGTTATTCACAAATATATTATCAACGAGGTAAGATTTTCATTTAAAAAAATTAAGTACTATCGATACTTGTTAGTTGCGTTTTGTACAGCGACCGCAACACGTTCACGACCCACGTAAATTGTTAAACACTAGTTTTCAGTCTTTCGAACCGGACTTTCGAATTTATGACAGCCTGATTAACAGGTAATTCATAATTTTAAGCGTTTTCAATGTACTTTTCTAGAAGGATAACTCCTTCCGGTTGAAACACATAAAAACTCTGGCATATGCTCGCAAACTTTTTTTATACACATATATATTTATGTATATTACATTTATCACATTAAAGCCGAACGATATAAATATTCAGTGGTTCGTATCAAAATGTTAACGTCAAGAACATGTCGAAAGGATATGGATAAAACTTTGTTTTCGCGGAACTCTACTCAGAGACCTCTCCATTAATAAGAGAACTATACCTGAACACAACATAATTAGTTATATAACAGAACATACATTGTAAAAAATGTCGTATATGTTTTAACATAGCAAAAAATAATCTAAACTAGTCAACATTAACATAAATAAGGATGTGTTTAACTAACGTATCTATTATTTTGTTTCTACTCTAGTTTATCTTTTCAATTTTTAAATATTTAGCTATAGGTTTGCATGATAAAAAGTATTACCGCTAGGATCATTTTTATACTTAGAGAATATAAAATATACTGTAATAATATTTTTGTCGTCAATTAAAAGGCAGGCAACGAGGCTTGGTAAATGTAATGTGTACACCTCACATATGTAAATGTATCGTTTGGTATATTTTTATACTCGGCTGAGCGACAAACATGGATCGCTGATTGGATGACAGTGTGAATTGACCCTTGTACATTTGTTAATGTTATTTAGGCGCTCGTATTTTATAACTTTGTTATACTTTATGAGTTCGATGAAACCAAAGCAGCCGACGCGATTGGGAACTGGTTTGATTTTATGGTCTTCATTGCGAAGGTTTTCGACTGGTCTTTCGAGGCATCCATACTATTGGTGGCCGTTTTGTTAAAATGATTGACGCTACGTAAAGACGTGTAAATAGCCTTATGGCGTTTGGTCGATTCAACTCACTAATATTTATTTTTACCTAAACGAACCTTTATACCCAGTAGACATCAACTGCAATATACGACAAACTATGAGCATTCCCCCCCCTTTCCCCAGTACATATAATGTACACGTTGTGAACACGTAAGTGTATTGATTTTTTAATAATATTATAAGATAACTAGTCCCAGTAACAGCATATTTTCAATATTACTACACGACAGCAACCGAACTCAACCAGTTCTAGAAAAACCTGGCTCGTTTTTCTCTAGTCTGCAATTTAAAAAATGTCGTATCTCGTCGACTTTAATCGTGGGCAAGATAATGGAGCATCTTTTTATGCGCATTAGTGAATATTAAAATTCACTGAATAATTGGGTATGTCGGACATCAAAACTGCTTGTAAGTACATTATATATTGATTTATCACGACAACAAATGATCAAAAGTATATATTTTATTATGAAAAATCATATTACTAGTCTAATGTTGGTTATTTGTCGTTGCTTGGTAAATTTATTGCACCTGCAATATTTATTGAGTTAACGTACACCATGAAATATTTAATATTCTTTGAAGCAAATAAATGAGACTAATCAGGGAGCAATTTTAAATTTAGACCTTTTGCGATTTTTTAATAATACCACCCAAATACTAATAGAAACCTTCATTCAAACTAAACCCAAGACTCAAGCGAGCTTTAGTTAGTTAATTTTTATCGTCTTGATCTCCTTAAAGTTGAAAAATAATTATTCAAAATAATGTCCTGCAGCTTAATTCTCGATGAATCCCCAATCTAATCAATAAGATACTGAAAGCAGACAAGAATTACCGCTTAGCGGCAGAAACATTTTCATTCATATTTAAGCTCTGGTTTGGAGTAGTTTTATATTTATTCAACAATTAAAAATCTAAATATAATATATTTCAATATCATAAATTTGCAAAATCGAAACTAGTGTCGAATTTTTCAAAATTAAGCTATTAATCAACTTGAAAACAGCATTAATCATACATGATGTAAGTGTGTCACAGTGTTATCCTTAGATAGTGGTAAAATAAATGGTAAAATATGTGGTAAAACAGTGGTATTTGTTCGGGGCTGGCTAGGGGCAGATTAAATTTGGACATACATGAAGGTGAAGGCAATTAATTAGCAAGTCCGCTCGACTTTCACAATTCTCATCCCTATACCACTACTACGTGAACTCGAATTTGAACTTCCGTCGAGTTACTTACTTTTCTCATTTTCCTCTCGTTCCTTACTTCCAGCGATCTAGAGGGCACTAATACTTATAGTGCTGATAATGAACACGAATGACGATGACGACTTTCGAAAAATTTGTATAACATTATTTAATATTTCTTTCCCGTTTGCGCGCGTCATGTTATTTTCAGTAATATTTAGTAGAAGAAATAAGTATAATCGTTATACTCACACAGGGTTATCTCTAATTGATTTTCGTAACTGTGAGAAATATCATAATATTTTAAGCGTAAGTACTTGCACGAGCCAAATAAAGACATGATTACATATTGTCTTAAACTTATATTCAATAATATGTGTTCGGACAACCTGACAGCTGGTAAACATATATAGCATAAATATCAAATTAAATATATACCATCAAAAATTAATTTTACACCCAGGTACTGATCAAACACAACTACATCACACGACCATTTGTCCTAATCAGGAATCGCACGTTCAATCTCTGAATCGGTAATAATGGTCCATTAGCTTAATCAATATTTTACGCGAAAAACAAGCAGGCTACTGGTGACAATTTTTTTATTATTATTAATTCCAATATTCACTCATGGTAAGACCCCAACAAAAGCGGAAAGCAAAAAGCAACCGCCACATCTCCCGTCGCCAAACACACCGCAGCTGTGACGGAGAGCGGACGTGGTTACTCTTAGAATAAATATTTATTTAATAAATTATTAACCGACGATGGAGATGAAACACCTGCTCACATTTGGGGTGAGTTTTATATTCATCTAGTAGATATAAGGATTAGTACTATATTAAGTGTTGGTAGAAATATGTTTTATTTTTTCATAAAAAATGGATACAACCGTTCACTTCGGAAAACAATGATTTTTAAATTATTAATTTGTCAGGCATTAATAGGTAATAGACGCTGTTCTCTTAATTTTTACATATTTGAAACAAAATAGCCCAAAGATAATTTAATATTGCAACATTTTAGAATTAGGCTTACATTTAAGTTTGCTTTTCAGCCAGTGAAGTTAATTTGTGATACAGAATTTAATATAAATGCCATATCGATTATTAATTTAAGATTGAAAAATTTTATTACGTTTTTGTTTTGATTGACTATTCATTAGCCATGCAATATCATGTTAAGGGAATATGTTAAAGTGAAAACGAAAGTTGTGTTCTTTTAAAAAACTAACAATATAAATTTAAACACCGTACTGTACATAAGCACGCATATGTTTAATAACACGTTTCGTTTTGTTTCTAAATGAAGCGTAGGTCATGGAAAGGACAAACGTCATATTAGAATAGACGCTAACTCTATTATACTAAATTTCTAATCATTACACTATCTCTTAATATGTGAAACGTAAGGTCTGTGACTATTGACCATAGCTAAGTAATTTCCTAATTCGGTAAAAGGCCAAACAACAAAGAGTAGTACATCTATCGTACGCAATGAGTTCTGACGAATATATTATGTTATTTTTTACGTTTTAAAGGTATCACATAATCCTTTAATCATTACACAAATATTTGTGCTGGGTAAGAATCGAACCAACTTCCTTCGGTTCAGCAGTCATGTACGCTAATAACTGCACCAATGGGCCATTCGATTGTTGATACATATTATGGATATGGTTATATTACTCGATACATACAATACGTTAGACTATGACCAGTCATTGCTTTTTTGATAAGTTGGCATTGCTTAGCAGTCATTGCTTATCATAGCAATGACCTGCGAATTATCGTTCCTCACCTTCGTGATGATGTCAATGACAACATTACAATGAGATCTCAAAATTTTTAATTTTCACACGAGAGATATTATCTCAAACCACCACCATAACTCTCATGAATTCCGATAAAAACGTAAAATTACGTCTGTAATCCCCGAAGAGGTAGGCAGAGGAGTGTAGTACACTCCCACGTTTTACAAGTTACGTTTTCGTCCCATGGAATAGGTGGTCAACCTATTGCCATATAGCGGGTACAGATCCAAGCTCCGAGTCAATTACAATAAGCTAAAAATATAATAATACAGCAATATGCACAGGACAGTATATCTTACTTTTCTTACTCTAACACACGTCTGGTATAAGTAAATATTTACCAGCTGAGGTAATCGACCCAACTTCTGCAGTTTTTCCACTGATAGGTTAGTAATAGGATATATTCTTAAATTAGTACACTTAACATAACTTGTGAACCGTGAATGTAGTATACTCCTCTACCCTACCCTTTCAGGGAAATAAAGGCGTGGTGGTAAGTTATTTATAACAGCTCACTAATCAATATTTATCAAATAAACCTTTAAATTTTCAGTCTCTATAATAGTCAAATACAGGCTTTGACGCTCGACACTTCGGGTTACCAAGTTCTGTCTCTGACTCAACAACGAAGGAAAACCAACAATGATGTTGGTTTTTCGCATCTATTTCTGCCTCTAAACATTGTTTGGTTTGTTATTCCGGTTTCTAAGCAACACTCGCATGTTGTGTACCTGTCTAGGGCAGTCACCCCGAAAATAGAACTAATTTTAGACAGACTCACCCTATGTTCAGCGTGTTAAAGATACTTAAAGAAATGTGACGTCACTAATTCAAAACATCGTTAACGATAAACAACATCGTCGTCACTAATTCAAAACATATATCGTACACTGAAATATATGGAACACAAACCTCTAGAAGTGATAACGCTGTCTAAATCTATGAATATAATTTGACGGTTTTAAAATGTTTTTAAACATTGACTCACTTCTTAAACTCACGTTAATATAAGTAACGTATCTGTATGGTCAAATGATTTAAAGGATGATTCTTAACAATTGTTCTGAATCTTTGTTATGCCTCTTAAGTGTAAAAAACGTTTTCACATTCAAGGGACATTACGTTAACGTTGCACGACGTAGAGTAAAACGTGCACTATATGTATTTGACGATTTTATATTGCCATGTAAGCGGCGCCGTGGCTTAGTTGGTTAAAGCGCCTGTCTAGTAAACAGGAGATCGTGAGTTCGAATCTCGCCGGGGCCTGAAATTACGTCAATGCGCGCTTTTTTATGACAAACTTTCATTTCTAAACTTTTTGTTTCTATTTAGATACAAAGCTGTCCTTCTTAGCTCTATATGTTTTTATAACCCATTCTCAAAAACATTTCTATTCAAAATTATATTGTAAGCTATTAAACACATATATTATAAAAAGTCTGATTTCTTTTCAGTGAAGTATTCACTAACAGTTAAGAGGAGATAGCAACAGGAAATGGAAGCCACTTATATGTACATATATTTTTTCTTAATTCGAGCTTTCTTTATTTCTAGAACACTTTGCCCCTTTCACGAGTAAATTTGCTTCGAGAAATAATCACGCTCAATTTCATCTCAGATCTCGAAATAATCTCTAGAAGCTCTATCACTATATTACCAATTGAACTCGTTGATGTGTAGCTAAATATACTGTCAAAGTAGAAATAAGATCTTATTACAAACTTCATATATTTCCATGCCAATATTAACAGTTGAATAAAAATACACAAAATGTGCTGATTAAACAAAATACGGATACAAAACTGTGCCCAAATGTTCTATTGGCAATATTATGTATAGTCCGATAGTCCGATAAACTGTTACAAGGGCTCCGAGGTCTAGTCTTGCGTAGTATGTTGTAGATATGGCTGTTTACATGTACAAGCATAACTTCGCTTGTGACCGTGTATTATCAAATTTACTACACAGAAGTAGGTAATCTTTTCATTCGTTGTTTCCTCATATTACTGCTCCTATTTACTGCTTACTATACGAACGATCCCGTGTTAGATTCTTAGCAGGTCATTACGTGTGTTATTATTATATTTAGTTATCCACTGTACGTTTGAGGAGGCTTTTTTGTGTACACGTGTTGATGTCACAGGGAAATGTATTAATAATATGTGTGGAAAGTACGATTAATCCGTATATTACGTAAAATATTAAATAAAATAGAATTACTAAAATTGTGGAGCATAGTTTCCGTTGCACCTATGATAGAAAATATTCAAAATAAGTTTAAACTTTTTTTTTCATACCAAGTTATATTACAGCAAACGGCAGTTATATAACAGGAAACGCAGGAATATTGAATCTATGAAGGCAAATTAATGACAGGCTAAATCTTTTGAAGCATTCATCAAAATTTTATAATACGCATTGTAACATGTTACAGAAATATGTTATTGTATTGCCAAAAAAAGATAGACAGTTATTAACGAACACCCTGCGGTCAATGACTTCGCCAAAACGGTCAATATCGCCAAATTATCGTTTATATTATAATTTGCGATCCATTTTAGTTTTATGACCGTATCCTTACCGAGATTTCGATAATGAAATAGGATTTTTGTCATAAATTAAATACGCGTGTATTATAAATATCCTTATTGTCAGACGTCGAAAATTTAGGTTTTTAATAAATAAAATAATATAATGTTTTGGCTATGAAAATTAAAATAATATCGGCAACCAGATATGATACGGTATGAAGTACAATTAATGGTGTATTGATAAAGCCCTATTTTAGGTAAAATTGTTACTGCTTTCACTACAAATTGATCGCAGGTTATTTTACTGCAAATAATAGACCATGTTCGCGTTGTAAAACATCCGCCGGCTTTCACCTTGTTTACAATATTTCGCTCACCTACTCCATCTGATCACATCCTGCGATAGTAGATATCTAATTTTAATTACCTACTCTATGTATTTTGTTATTAATTAAATGGATTATCGTTAGCTGGCCAATTTGAAATTGGTTGTTAATTAAATTTACTGTGACACAAAAGCTTTCGAAATTAATGAAACTAATTGACATGATTATATTAAATTAATAAAACACAGTTTCTAATGTGACACTATTGAAAAACATTATCGGAATTCAAGCTTTATATATCTTTTACGAAGGGAAAAGTAGAGCAAGAATCCCAATCAATTTCACTTGTGCAAAAGACATCAACGGGTTATCATGTAATGTTCAAAAGAGTGGAAAATGTTGAGATTGAAAGGCGTCAGTGTAGGTACCGTATAATGTAGAGTGGACTCTAATTTAGATACGAATCGGTCACGGTAGAAAGTGGGCCTCTCGTTGAACTTGTGTACAGATGATTTCAAGGTCAAAACGATGCAATGCAAAGATGCGACCGTGTAGAGTTTTGGAGTCGAATTTTTATTTTGTTCTTAAGTAAATGTCAACGCAAATAGAAAGTTAAACATACTATGTAGTTTTGTTTACTGATATTTATGTTATAATGAAGTTCAAATACAGATGTCTATCGAGTCAATTATGGTATTTAGAAATAAGACGCGATGATACGAACATACGTATATAATATAAGGCAATAAAACAATACCAGTTACTCACGAAACAATCAAAACCTTCTCAATAATTTTTATTTGCACCACTTCACCTGTATTAAACATATCAATTCAGTATTAAAATATATCAATATTGAATGTCGAACGGAGACATTATGCACAATAAGACAGTATTATTTTGGCGTCGTTTTATTAAGCCTCCATAATGGTACCATAACAAATGTAATGCAATAATAAACATATAATGTTCGACATAATATCTTCACTAAATATACATTTGTGTAATAACACTTAATGATATTTGTATTCATTGACGTAATATGTAGAGTATCAGTAATAAAGTTCAAAAAAATATTTTATTCCCCTGTCCAAGTAACTAATTATAATCCGCCAGATTATTTTATTCCTGGTGGCAAATAACTAATAATAATCTTACTATTATATACTTCCGCTTCATATAAAAGAAATGTAAATTATTTTGCATACTTTTAACTTTTTAACATGTGACTTAAGAAACGTGTCCGCAAGAGGCGGGAGAGATAAAACCATCAACCTCATTTTCGTTCCCGCGGAGTAAAACAATTTACATGTGACACAATCTCGATTAAATTAATTTTAAATTACATCACGTGAAAGTTGGTATGATACTGGGCTTTCATTTCTAAGATTTATTATGTAGGCTATGTCGATCTGGGATTTCGATTAAACTGAAATTTTGTTTTAAAACATGCACATTTTAGAGTTTTTTTAAGGCGTGTAAAGTATACCAAATCACAATAAGTCCGCGTGATGGACGTGGCCTTAACCCTTCTTATTTAGAAATTAGATTTGTTTTCAAGAATGAAACGGAAAAAAGGTTGATGATCAAAACTCTGACAAAGTTTACAAGCATGTAGGCTTGTTCTTCTGTCTTCGTGTCTTGGAAAGTTTTTAAGTTAATACTGTTAAATATATACGTTCTGTTATGAACAACATGAATTATATAAGAAAACGAAGGGTTATTTGCTCAAAATTAGCCCTAAAAAGTAAAATTATCATCGCTGAAAAATCGAATGACATTTGTACATTTACTTAAATTTGACCTTTGTGCACTGTCGTAAAAACTATAAAGCAATAATTTATTATTAACATGAGTTTTGATGTTAAAAGAAAAAAAAATTAGGTAACAGCTCAATTATTGACACGCCATTGTGAAAGGTAAGGCAGTACGTGTATGGAAAAGTTTCAATTTGCAGTAAGAGCCTAATGATAACAATAAATAATTGTATTCTATAAGTTTAAGCTGTACTTCAAAAAGTATTCAATAACCATTAATCGAGTATATAGTACATGTTATTTCGACGAATGTAGTTAAAAAAGTGTAATAAAAGTTTTTAATGATTAATGCGTTCGAACATTTGGACAACAATTATAAATAATGATTGAAAATTTTGTTAGTACTGATATTTATTGTAAATTGGAATTTGAATACTGATTTCACACAAGTTTTTAATATTTCGAAAAACAACTAAAATTTATAACTGAATAATATGGGGTAATATTTAAACTGTTTTCATAATTTTAAAATTTTGCAAAGAAACTTAAAAAACAAGAACAAGTGTTTCAGATGACGATATATTTTGTTGTTACCATACTAGTTGACTAGGTTAATTCTATTGTTGAGGCCGCTCTTATTCAGATGCACCGTTACTCCGCCTTGTATGGTATTTGTTAGTAGGTTAAGTGTGTAGAACTTTATAAAAATATATTTTAGCGTGAAAAAATCAACACGAAGCACGTACCTATAGAAAGTGTTGTACATTATAAACCAATAACAGTGTAACTATAATCGAAGTTGAATTTGAGGTCGGTCCAGATGCATTCGTAAAAACGTATACTCTCCGGCCAGTTATATCGTGATCACGCTCCATGCATCGTTGAAATATCGGCTTTGTTGAACTTATGCCGAATAACCGTTTTTACAAAATACACAAGGTACGGGGTAACTTTTGAAACCTACAAATCTTACCGTACGCAGTCGAGATATGGATAGTAAGTTGCAACTTTTAATGAACGCTTCCGCTCTTCGGATCATATAATAAAATCAGTTCTGAAATATTTAGTACCTGATATTGCAATTAGGCAAATAACTGCTAATTTTTATAAGCTTAACAAAAGTATTCGGTGGGGCATATTATTTTTAAACTATGTCTTGCCACGTCGTCGGATGTAAATCGGATATTGGAAAAGTCTGGACTGAAGTTTAGGTCAAGAAAATCTCTACAAGAAGAGCATGTAATCTAATAATAATAATGATTTATTGGATTAAAATTATGATTGCAGAAATTTTATCGGTATATAATTAACGATAATTAGTAATTATTACAGATATTTTAATATGATAACTAACGAAAGTACAAGAAGACAAAGCTAAAGAACGGAAAGCTTATCTTCCATCTACTTTCATAGAAAATGTACATTGCAATACAATATGTGCACGTCTATTTAATAACGTATTTCAGAACGGCGCAATAAATTTTAATTTTACATCTCACTAATATACAAGAAATTGGCTTCAGTCACATAACTCCAAGGAAAAGATAATAACGTTTTAAGATATAACAACATGTGCGAAGGTAAAATGTACAGTAACAAGCCTTTCCTAATGAACTCGAAGCGCAAAAAGCTCCGTTCACAAAAGCTTTTAACCCGAATCAATAACTCTCCATGCACAATTAAGATCGCAAATGTCAGATACCGTAATACATGGCGATTATCAAAGCGAATCGCTCATAATTATAGTTCAATCGCTAATTCCCAATCAATACGGCAATTGTGTTGATTCGTTCTTTGATAGATCCCGTTGTGAAAAAATAAAAAATATATTTCTCAAATGCTCAAGTTCAGCACGTCATTTATTATAATGTTAGAACGTGGATTCTTGTACTCAACTTGGATAGACCTACAACGAAACCTGCAAAGAAAAACACGGTTGGATTGTAAAAAAATATGTGAATAAGAAGAGAGTGAATGTTGAAGTGCAAAAAACAAATGAGTAAAATTGTGGAATGACCTGAATCATCAATCCTCTAATCAATTAGAAATAAAACTTAGGAAAACATGATCAAAATAGGCAGGACCACCAAAAAAAAATAGTCCATTACCGAACGTCCATTAACGAAGTCTTCTTTCACTTCATCTCTTCGCATCCTGTTTGGACATATATATCGATTGATCGGTCAACGAATTCTTTAGAGCTATATCTACATTTTTGTATCAGAAGGAAGTAACAAACCCACCTGTCGAACATGACTGTAAAAATAAGACTAAAGTGTGATTTAGTTCCGTTGCATCTCAAGCAAAATCAATAGCGTAATTAATTTTATTATATATTTCCTTTTAACAGAGGTATTTGCAATAACAATTATCGACAACAACCATCGTTTCAAGTGCTCATAAAATAAACTTACTGACTCTTGGCTGTAAAATAACCCATTTACCTACTTACCATACGTCTGAAATGACGATTTAATTGTCAATAGTGAGAGGGCTACCGTTTGTAACTCAAGTTTAATTTCAAAAACCGAACCGAAATAGTACTGCTATAAATCGTAATAGGTACAGTTTATATCAAACGCGCCTAGTCCAATATATGATACCAGCCTTACAGTTTCCTCGTTCCCTAAACAAGTTTGACTGACATTTTAGCGATGTTGAAGGCGGTCGGTTGTTAATTTTTCTTTTTACGTAGACCTGTTTGGACCGAAAAGACTATTTTGTCTTGCGCCTTGACATTCAGCTATAACGACAATTGATATGCATTTGAATCTCAACCTTGATTAGCTATCGGCATGAGTATATTCTAATAGAGCGTAATGACTTATCGATGTATATTTTTTTCCAATTCCTTACATCCGGCTCGCAGAATCTTGTTGTTAACTAGTAAATAGATATCGGCTTGGAATGACTCCAAAATTATTATTTCCGAAATAGTCTGAATATAACACATTGTTTAATATCCATAATATTTACTGTTAGACTATTACAAGTTGCTGTGAGATGTTCTAGTAGAGTTAATATCTAGTAGAGTTACAGTAGAGAAAATATTGTTGAACCATTCACTTGTTGCTACTCAATTTATGTTTCATCATTATTCAATGTACGAAAAAGTTTTCCGTATACGAGTAACATTTTTATTCAATAAATTGCAATCTAACGACTATCAGCAAATCCAAACAAACATTAAACTATTATACATACATATATATAAGGGATATGTATAGTATATATGAGAGAACAAAACTTTTAGTAAATTAAAAGTAGGTATGAAGCGTTCTGCAATTTACGATTGATACCGGTTGCAGATAGAGTGACTGTTAGGGCTGATAATAATTTTTACATTATTCAATCGTAAAAAATAAAATAATTTGATTGGCAAATATTTTGACTTCTGTTTTGTAAGAGTTGTTGATTATAATTATGATTGGGAACTATTTTGTACCGAAAAATTTGTAATATTTATATGTAAATAGATTATAAAACAAGATGTCTATTGTATTGCTTTTGATGTTTTTTTTTAGATTCTAATTGTAAATTCAATGTTTACATTCGTAATGTCGAGACCTCAAGGAAAGCTTTTCCAAATTAATTTAGAGAAAGCGAACTAATTAGCAATCATTAATTAACAATCAAAATAATCTTTTCTATCATTTACCGTACAACGTGTAGGGCTGTTAATATCTATATTTTCTAAACGTAGGTATTAATAGTCGTACCCACCTAGCATTCTGTAGAGTATTTGTTTACTGTACGTGGATCTAAAAAAATCCTGGGTTAATTCAAATGCCAATCGCGACATAACAGCACAAGCCCAGTAAGATCCACCAGTGTATCACCAACTAACGGTCAAACTC
>DWME01000216.1:0-39690 GCA_018244795.1 Parelbella ahira ahira | reverse complement strand
TAAAAAGCGAAATATTAGGATTAAATGAGGTGCCAATATACATATGTATGTATTCTTTGTCTTTGGTTTTGACGATGAACTTGGTGAAAGAATAGAAAAGTAACTGCTCGGGACGAATATAAAACTTGTATATGCCCTGCATATATAATTCCAGTTTTAAACAGGATCATTGTATTGTCATCTGATTTGAATCTATTCCATTCACAGTAAGAGTTTTTAGATTCGTCGTTTTTGGACCTCCAACTCCATAATCGTTTTTCACCATAAGGGTAAGAGAGAGTGGATTCTGCGGTCAGTCTAAGGTCATCTTGAAGTTTACGATATAATCTTAAACTGATGTACGTTAATTCGTGGCAGCAATTACTATAACTACTTACGATTATAATTACGAGTATAATAACTCGGGACAGTTACAGACAAGGCGATCTGATCTTAAACTTGAGAGCTCCTGATATGGCAATACTTAAATAGACGTACACGGTTAGACGTACACAGATCATTATACAAATATTTATTTTACACCAGAATCGAACCTACAAACCATGGCTCAGTAAAGTAGGTTCAATAGTTACAGGACCAACGTCTCAGCCTGGTGATGTTTAAGTAAACACGATGCAGAATAATCAAGGAATAAACAACAAATTCCTAATGCTAACTCAGAGTGTGGTATTGAGTCCGGTGTATTACAATAGGCTAATAGGATATGACGTATAAAATAACTTGTGAAAAGTAGAAGTATTATACTCTTCAGCCTAATCTTTGGCATTCCATGTTACTGTAAATGATGTTATATTTATAACAACTATTAACATAAAATACTCGTACAATACAACTGAGACGTTGGATATATTTAAACTGATCGTTCTAGCTGATTAAAGATTCTAATTTAACGGAAGTGGAGACGGGAATTGTTTTCTTGGAGCGGATGATGACGCGATTTGTCCCCGTCTGCCGCTGTTCCATGTGCGAGGAAATATTGGCTGAGGAATGTTCTCCGCTGAAGTGTTTATCATTAATTTTATTTCATGTCGCAACCCTTTTTATGTTACGCACCGTAGGTTTTTTCGCATGGGAAACAATAGGAACTCCTACACTTCAATTGTAGGATTGTCAGTAGACGAATTGTTTGAGTATAATCCAGGTTGTTTCCGGGATCTCTAAAGTGGTATTGATTACATCACTTATGGTATAATAATTTGACCGAGAAGGTACTAATTTTTTATACATATGTTATTATATATTATTAGATGCTCGTGGTGTGAAATTTTACAGCACAATCATATTCCCTGTGTCATCCTACCTTTTTATTATTTTCAGTATAAGTTTACATATTTTCAATTGAGAGTAAATGAGTAATTTTTAAAGGCTTCTATTTTAACACAACTGTCAGTGTCCGAATGACTGACGAACGCCAGTTTCAGCAGAATCGAAGATTCAACCATTTTTATCGAAACCAAATATGCGGCACAACCTGGGACTATAGCTGAACCCAAAGTTTCGAACAGACTAATTCAAGCACTACTTCTAGCCGCTTGTGTACAAGAATGTCTTGAAAGCCATTTATAATCGTTGTCGTGTCATAAATAAACGGATATATGACAGCTCTACTGATGCAATTTTTTTTTAATTCTCTAACCAGCCTCTGTGAAAGTGGTTATTTCTAGTCGACAAGCGGGCGGAAACGGATGCAATTTATAACGCATCGTATGCACCTACTTAGATATCTTATCTACGGGCGGCCGGCGGCGTGTAGGCCAAGTTCGCCTAACTATGATTACATTCAGGATTTACGCACACAGAAATTATAATTATTTACTGCCAGTGGGTGGAACTGGACAATGTTGGTTTGCGGTCTAAAACGCGGACTGTTACTCTTACCTCTTATTAAAATAGTCTCCACTCAAAATGGATTGGAAACCGCGCCAAGTTAATGTAGCTCAAAACGGTTCCGGGATAGTTCGAGAGATGTGGCTCTGCTTCGTGAAATAGATGATCGGTTGTTGAATACGATTTTTACCGGTTATAAAATATAAACTTTTTTATCATTTAACAAAGTAGGTACGATTAAAGTAGAACAAATTTTCATTCCCAACCATAAGTTTACGCATATCCCGGTTTTAACACTTTTAATTTGGAGATTTTCATACAAATTTACAAACCGTGTCGCTTTACCTTTTTTTGGACAAATTTCCTAAAAAATCCTTACTAAAGTTGTGTAGAAAATCGTTAGCCAAAATACCGTATATCTAGATCTATTGGCTACGGCTGTGTGTTCATCAATCAGTCAGCTAGTCAGTTTCTTCCACATCCACTATCACTCAATCACTCTATTGCTATCGGAAACATTTCTTGATCACATAGATGATAATTCATTTATATTAATTGGTTACAGGACTGCAGGAATAAAACCGGTCGTAACATTAGTCCACTTAAAGATGTAATAATAATATCTGTCCTATCTTAATCGTTGACACACGCGTTGATACCGCCAAAGAATGAGATGGTAACGTTTATTTAACATTAGAATCCCATAAGCCGATATGCCTCGCTCACCGTAAGCCGGATTTGCCACTGTATGAATTACACACATTTGGTGTTGTTTGCCGGTGCGGTTACTGCACGGAGGGTCGCTGATGTTAGGTTTGATTAAATTTCCATTGGTTTTCGTGTCCTGTATATAATGTACCGGAAGTATTTGAGCGGGTTCCGATAGGGATCGGGTTGAACTACTTAACGGTTAGGCTTAGGTTGCGTTATTAATGGTAATACCGTGGATACCGGCGTCCGGTATATCTGATAGCGAGGTACTGGAACTTGTTGAATTGTTAATGCATTTTGTTACATAGTATACTGTTAATATTTTGTAAATGCAGGTTATAATTTTCGTTTAGCAGATGTAGGAATAAAACTACGCTTAATAATAAATATATTTCATACATTTACATGTATCAAAGGAGGTAGAGTAAATAGGATTAAGTAAGATATGTTTAAATGGTTTGATTGTATAGAAATAGTCGGGCATTGACACAAATTTATAGGGCGAAGTGAAAATGGGAGAGCCGGAAGAGACGGAAGTGTACGTACGTGGATCATATTGGAGAAGTTTTAAATAAAGGCGTCCTCGATATACGCGTGTATGCCGACATCATATAAAAATGGTAAAAAAAGCTAGCCAGGACCACTGATGAGAGAAATCTTTAGTTTGTGTATATTCCTATCAAAAATCGGCATGACAATAAGTAAATACACACATATACAATACACTCACGTATGTAGGTTTACATTACATTATTAAACGTAATAAAAGATTGTTTATAAAAAATGCCATATATGTACCTATATCTTACTCAACAAATATGGCCGCTGTTAACAAATTAGTTTTAAAGCGGACGTTTTACTGTAAAAAGTATATACAATAAAACGAACAGAGTACTCCTGGAAATACTGTACATTTACAAATTGGTAATTCCGACGAGCTTATACAAGCACCGTTCTTAAGCTCTTAACCAAAGAGCACTTTTGTAAAAGTAATTTGATGACGGGGCAACTTGGCGCAGTTTTTACACTCCGAAATGATTATATAAGGGTGTTGTTTCATCGTGTCCATGTCACTGGCAAGCTAGGGAATATACCCTAAATATTATGCTAACCGTTTGTTTTGAGAGACATATAGGGACAGCAAATAAATATGTTTAGAATTACAATTATTATTTTAATGGAATCGTGTCAAAGAGTAAGCTATAGTAGGTTAGTTTTAGGGGCTAATAATAACTGACTTGACTCTTTCGTCACACCACATAAAGAATTTTCTATAACGGAAATTCAACTCTTAATGTCCGATTTATAAAACAACAAAATAAAAACACTAGATCAAGAAGCCAAATTGTGTAGTAAATCCAACACGTAGATTACTAGATCTAAATTATAGTTTTTACGTCTTCAACTATAAATTTTATTATTCTAGATTAAGATATTCTAATATATCGCTGTATAAATATAACACAAAGCAAACACGTACTCGTACATCCGCAGATATTCCGTGGACCTTTCTTTTTGATCTATGCAAAATAAAAAAGGATTTAATAACATATGTAGTTGTACGTTATATCTGTATTGAGGAAGTCTTATACTCTACAGTTAATCTGTTATTGGGGACTAGTGCGGATACGCGCCGACTGACCGCTAGCGAGTAATTCGAAAACGAGAAATGTACTTCCCTACGTGGTGGGTCTAGAGTATGGGTGGTCAGTCACGAAGAATTTTCGACAATTTTCCCGACAGTTTAAAATGTAGCGTCGGAAGTACAAGAATACCTTATGTATTTCATTACCATCTTTCATTTTCATTCGAATGTCTACGGATCTAAGTGATAGGATTAAAATTGTTTCCGGAAATGTTATATTGAACTTGTGTTTTTTTTTGAAATATATTATATTCTCGGTATTTAATAACTTTTGATATAGGTACTTAAAACAATAATTGTGTATGTAAGTTCCAGGGCGGTTCTTTGCTCAACATTTTTACGTTTAGCCGCGGTCTGTCTTTTTAAACCGCATTTAGTGCCACCATCAAAGTTTAACTGAGGCAATAAAACAGCTATTTAACCAAAAAAAACACAAAAACAAAAATAATATCAATTGACGATTAAATTAATACTTTCTGCAGATCAATCAGTATCAGTATAAAGGATACAATTGAACTTCTTTAAAAAAAAGACTAACACAAGATTTTTTTATTTAAGGCGTTAGAACCTCGCAGTCGTTCAGCCTATAACTACGTCATTGGTAGGCGTGCCATACGAGTGATATGTCTAGCTTTTTAGGCAGTAAAGGTGTAAGTCTCGCGGTTAAGTGGTAAAGTGACATTCCAGTAATGGTTGGCGACCTCTGCCACACCTCGGCCCAGGGACCGCGGGTGTGATGTCACTTGTTTATGACTTAGCAGTTCCTTGAAACACTTGGTATATGTTCGAGTTAATTACTGCGGGGACTAACACGTGTAATTATACAGGTTCAGCAATTACTGCTGTTTTCATGCATGTTAAGGCTGTACAGGTGCGTTGGTAGGGGTAGTGACCCCGATTGATGAGCTGGAGGTTATGGGTTCATTTCCTCTTGAGCACAAATATTTGTGTGATATCTGAGTGGATATTCGTATATATTAGTTGTTTAGTTATCATAGGAAATATTCTGCACAGTGGGAAAAGTATACAAGTCCAAAAAATATTTAATCTTTGAACGGATTAAATTGTTATAATAACGAAATATTACCCTAACCGTTAAAAGATATTAATCTCACTGTATGAAGGACAATCGTCTAAGGTTCAGCTGAGATTACTTACCTCTTCACCAGATTACTGATCTTTTTCATGTCTATTTGCCTACCCCATACGTTGAACTGGATTGGAACAAGACAAATACAGTACAAATATATGCGATAGATTGCACAGATTAACCGAACACTTATTACAGAGAGAAGCTGACGAATTGTCTGCAACTGACTTGGAATAATATTGTTTTAAAAGATTATAAGTACTGGAATAGTTGTTTAAGAAGATATAGTTGTTTTTGTATCAGAGGGTTCAGAGGGTTGGTATTAAGTTTTTAATAAGATTTTATGACCTCTTTGATTGGCATTTGACTGAACAATTGACTGACCTTTAATTTGTGATAGTGACCGCGTCGATCATATATGTATACCTACTACTGACAGAGTTTCTGGATAAGGTTTATACAATAAATGTTTACTAATAGAACAGAATAATATCTAGTCAAAAAATACACATTCAATCCAACCACCCCTATCTCCAGTAGCCCAATCATATCTCTGTTTGTTTATTTTATGTAGGTATGGTATCGTTCCGAATATATTGATATTCGCATTACGTTTTCCATATTTTTGCGCGCGTTCTGTTGTTGTTGCTCGTATTGTATATGGATAGGTCCGTTGTCACATGTTTATTGAAATCAGCGAACTGTGACGCGAGACTGATATGTAAATTGTGTTTTGTGATTTACATTTCATAATAACGGGAACGGTTGTGTTGATTTATACAAGAGAACAATCTACGATCAGAAGAATCCGAGAGGAGAAGAATCTGCGATAAAATCAATATACGATTATTACTTTGTTTAAAAAATTGGTTTTCATTTCATCTTTTCTTAAGGATAGACATGCATAACAGTATAAATATATTAAAGAGAAGATTTAAAACAAAACTCTTAAAATAGAAACAATTAGTTTCCAGACTGCAAGGGAGGAATTTAAGAAGAAAAGGGACCAATTTAAAGCATATTTTATTACTTTATCGACCAGAAAATGTCCGTGGGTGAAAGTGTCTGTACGGTCGCGTCCATTTTACTTGGTACAGTTCTGTGAAAAAGAAAAATCAACTCTGCACCATGCTACACTTCCGTGGCTAAAGAACGAGGTATAAAAAGAAAAAAGACGGCGGCGCGCGGCACCTTCGTATTTAAATATATGATTTATTCATACATTCATTAATAAATTGAAGGTTTCACGAGACCGCCGCGAAGGAGGACATTCTTGCACGTTTTGTATGAATCCTTTTTGGAATTAATTTAATAATTAAATGATATTAAGGAAAAATAACTCAAGTGAAATAAAATTACATTCCGGTAGATACTATTAGTAGTACTCTCCTACCCTATAAAGTAACCTGAGGTGATAATATATGTATTAACAATTAAAAAATTGTAAACGCTTTGCTCTGCTCTGTCTCTCTTTCTTTTTTGGAAACAAAGCTCGTAATGTTACTAGAACGTTCCATTCGTAAAGAATAGAATTCATAGCACCTCAAATGTATTACTCGTAAGTTAGTACTCTCCGAATACTCAGTGACCAAGCATTAATTTAGCTACATTTGATACTTATTGCAGTCTTAAATGTTCTAATTGTATTTTCTTTAAAAATTAAATATAATGTATTTTTTAATAAAGCATATAGGTAACTTAATGGACTTAAATGAATTTATCATTACCTTTATCGGTATAATATATTTTTCATTTATCTGTTTCCTAATAAATGTGTGTTTTTACCGGATCGTTAATATCTTTAAAATAGAACAACTTTAAAATTCTTGTTTTGGCGTTCAAAAATGCTTTCAGCTGAATAAGGTATATATGTACATGTTCCAAAATATAATTACAACATTCCAATATGCTTAAAGTGGAAGCATGCATGAAACTCTTATTAATTTAAAAAGCTCTTCAGACAAAACTCCTTCAAAGCTCGTAAGCCGTAAGTTGTAACAGTGAATGCAAGTAAGTTCGCATAAAGTTCGGCGCTTACGCCCTTCTTACCTACATCACTTAGAGCGTAGGGTTGCCAGTAATATTTTTAATCCTTATAATTTTTAATTTTAAATCAGTCCTATTTATATTTTTTTCTTCTTCTCACAACCGAGTATAGACCGTAGGCAGGTTGGCAGTAATATTTTTTGCCTTTAATGTTTTTAATGTCAAAGCTGTCTTGTTTAATTTAAAATATTTTTACCGAAATCTATCACAATAGTAGATCTAGCTTCTAGTTTTGGAAGGAAAATAACTACAAAACTATTCAAAATTATCAATACCTACCAATAAATATCTCTTGTTATTGTACTTCCATATCTATGTATAATTAATTTATAAGTGGTACCTATAACACCTTTACCTACGGTTGGTCGACGGCGATAACAACGCTGCATAGGTAGGTATAGCGTAAAGCAATTGTTCTTAAAACTATTGGGGTCGGTCTGAAGTGTGTGGCCGCCGGTACACGTGTATTACAGACCGTAGCATTTCGGTTGCGATCAGCAATGCCACCGTTATCAATCTCACATAGCGTAAATATTTAATAATCTCTGCTGCACTAACATGTAATGACTGGTCATGATCACTGGACATGATCAATGATACGAACAGCTCTGTTACTGCCGTCCTATAAACAATTTATAAAGGTAACATCACGCCCGTAATCCCCGAAGGGGTATGCAGAGGAGTTCAGTACGCTCTCGCGTTTAGTCAGTTAATAATAATTTATCAGTTAATATTAATTCATATTAGCAATTTCGTAGTCTCCTAAAAGCCTGTCGTCCATATAAACAATGGGTAGTAACTGAGAAGTAACTAGTAAATGGGAAGTTGCCCTAAGGTTTAACGGAAGGCGGCGCATTGAGATTGCCAATACCTTAGAATTTCTATGAAATATGTATCTCACTTAGAATTTATCGTTCTGCCTCCTAATATCTTAGACTAGGCTCTACGGAATCATTATGCAATACGGCACAAATATATTCTGATACCTAATATTACCGTAATCTATATTTTCACATTGCTCTACATTTATTTTAGTTACACGCCTCTATGTGTGTTTCGCTCGACAATTATGTACTGGTTCACTAAAGTTCTGTTAAAATTGTGTACTACAGTTATTGTTGACTTAGTTCAACTGATAAAGTCGATGTTGTACACATTAACCCGTAAAAGTTGCTTTAACGCGCGGATCCGCAGCCCTAGCTGAGCGCGGCTCTTAGCAACAACCTTGGCCGGTTCCGTTGAACCTGGCTGCTACATCAGTATGAATTGCAACGAGCCACGAGCCCGCACTAGCTGTGCTCAGACCGAGCGCGGGATTTGAGAAACGGCGTGGACTCTATAGATATATGTATATTAAAAGAAACAGCTGTAGTCTATACATACATATATGTCAAATATTAACAGTACTAACTAATCTCTTTGGAAACCATAATTTCAACCTTAATATAAAATATAATCAAAAATATAGAGTCCGACATATGTATTATAACCCTTCTTGTTAATATAAATGTTAATTGGTGTACAATGACAATAAACGAAATAATAACCGCTCTACATTTCGTATGTAGAGTCCTAAAAAGTCAGGGACGCAAGTGTCATGGAACTACATAATATTATGAAACTGAGAATGGCTGCGAATACATTGGCACCGTAGAGACCTAATTCCGAGACATTGGACCCGAGAATGGGGTGAGCGAGACCGCGTGAACTCTACATATTTCAGATTACGTAAAAATTACCTACTCGCAGTGCAAAAAGCTTTAACAGTTCTTTTTATGTTTACCATTACACAATTAAAAACATTATGTGGATAATTGAGAGTTATTAAGGAACGATTAAAACATTTTAGTTATCGTAAATCTATGATTGTTGAAATTGACACGTTGAATGTTTTGATATAATGCTGAATTATTTATGTGTTTCAATTAGCATAAAATTTAAATACATTACTTTTAACAAATATTTCCAATAGGCCTATATACTGTCATTGAAATGGAACTTCTTCCTATGTCATAAAAACCTTCAAAGTTAATAATATACTTTACTTAGTTTATATAGATTCAGTACTTTAGGATTTGATTTAGTGTAGGTTTGTACATCGCAATTGCCGTGGCGAGCATAAATTTAGTTTAATAGCCCTGGTCAAAATCGATAAGAAGCATATATAAATAACAACAGAAAATTATGTACATATGTGTTTTTTTGTACACAAAATTACCAGTATTTCGATATAACACATTTTGACCTTTATAACGAGTCTTCAAGAATACTTAATTCATAACTTGCTCATTCAGAAAAACAAATCAAAACTTTCAACAATCGCATTATACACATGTCTTTATTTTAACTGTTCACTAATGTTAAAATTACAAAATATGAATAATAAGAACTATTAAAGAAATAGCTTTCCAGATGTATAAGTTTAAAATAGAGTCTCGACTTAGACGACAATCGTTTTATTAAATGTGTAGAAAGTACTAACTTAAAATCGAAAAAGATTTTAAATAATTTTATATCATTCATGAATACTCTTATAACACACTGAATGATGCAAAAATTTTCGTATTATTCTCAACATATCATATGTAATAAATATTCAATTGTTTCCAAGACCTAATTCTAAATGTATATATTTGATGTGATTCAAGCATTCGACTCACAGATAAGGGTGAGCGATCCAACGTGGAATGGGTTAAATCTGTTAGATCTAAGGCATTACGTAAAAAAATGGTAAATCTATTTGATGGTCAGTTTGTAAACATGATTTACAAATTCAAATTTGGAATCGATCGACAATGAAAACGAATACTTCAGACGCTGTCAACGCTATTGTGACCCTGTTAAGAGTATTTTTTAATTGGACAGAGTAGCAAACAATAAAGCAACAGTCACAGCCGTTTGAGGTCAATAGATATCTGCAACCGATTTTGAATAGGATAGTAAGAGGACTGTTAGTGTTGGTTTAGTTGGTATAGGCTGTTAATCAGATTATTGGTGTAGGATTGATGACCGGACTGCTGGAATAGAGGCTGTTAGTGCCGTGGTGTAAAAAATATACAGTATATAGTAGATATGTATGAGATTATAAAGTATTTTTAACTAACCGTTCTATTATTACTTGAGCATTTATTTTCTTTTTTTACCCACAGGTACTATGAAAAAAAAATGTTTAAATTATATCACAAATATTACGTCTTGAAATAAATTTACTATTTAAGGTTTCTATATGTTATAGAATAACTGATTATATAAAAATGTGAATCAATGGATGACTCTTCACGCTGACGTCTAGACAATAGACTTAGACACCACACATGAGTCGTGGGTGTCACAGATATATACGTTGAATATAAGAACAGATCCACACAGATATGTTAATTCATCATTCAGTTGTCTACTTAACCAGGAATTTAAGCGGCTCTCCGTGAGACAAGGCAGTGTAGCCTACGTGCTTGAGGAGTCTTTTAAAAACAAAAAAATTAAAAATATCTTCTGAGTACATATGTATTGTATAAGATTATAAAATCGCAGTGCTAGTACGGTTTTAAATACTTAATATTTTACACAATTTTCTATAGGATCATTAATTTTCTATAGGATTTTGCAGGGGCTTCTGTCTTGACGTACTTCGCACATTTCTTAAACTTTATCAAAATGTATACTCTAATGTTAAATGTAGACCGAAGTAGGATTTGATCGCTTAGGTTGTTGAGACAATTACGTTTAATATAACTTTTGCTTTTCATATAATCTTAGTTTTGATAATATAATCTTATTTTTTTTAATATATGTTTTTTCAACTGCCTTTAAAAATCTATTCATTAGACAACCCTACGCAGGACATTACGCTTTTTTCGCTCTTAATTTTAGTATTGTTTTAAAGCTTATTTATGTATTTATATATCCCCTTGTAGAAGGTATATTAAAACACACATTCGACAACGCTATGCATTACATAAGCATTGTCATCGATAAAAAACGGAAAGTGCATGTTTCACTAAGACCTAATTCCGAGTAAAACATTGAATATACAAACCGGGGTGAACAACCGCGGGCGCGGGCGACGGGCTGCCAACTTGAATAACAGAATTACGTTTGTGCTATTACGTCAAACTGTGAACCCTAATTGAACTAGAAACTTTTTAAAAAACAATCTGCAAAGTTGCCATGTCTCTGAAAAATATCTGTAAAGGTGAACTTCTAAGTTCTCCAACGTCTATTATGTAAATATTTGAAACACTATTAAATGAATAAAAATGATGGATGAAAGAAACGTTGTATC
This sequence comes from Parelbella ahira ahira, assembly GCA_018244795.1. Lineage (NCBI taxonomy): Eukaryota > Metazoa > Arthropoda > Insecta > Lepidoptera > Hesperiidae > Parelbella > Parelbella ahira. The sequence continues at coordinate 28,089 of DWME01000216.1, read as the reverse complement.
ACACTGTTATTCAACAATTCAAAACAGAAATTAATTTTCTGATTGAAAGAAAAGTAAGGCATTGTTAATTGCTGGAAAAATTGTTGATGTTAGAAATTTATTTGATTTCGTTTTCCGTTAATTATTAAAATAGAATTTACGCTTATATAATAATACTAACATCACAAATGTGACACTAATTTTGCCTATTAATGTATTTTAACATAAAAACCGCTTTTAAATTGTAGACATATTCTTAGTTTGAACTCTAAAGGACAACAGTAGATGATAGTCAAATTTAAAAGTACATATAATTTCATTACAAATAAAATAGGTTAAAGAATGTCGAAATGATTGTGACACAGTAGTAGTTCAGTAACACAAATTTTAATAGCTATAGTTTAAATAAAAGTTAAATTTGTAAAACCATTTTAATTATCGAAAAAGAATTCACTTTTATTATTTACCTACGCCTCACGAAGCAAACTGATAATGGCCGGCCGAAAATACTTAGACAAATTGGCGTGAAAAATGAACAATTAAATATGATACGATATTATCATTAATTGGAAGAAAAACGAACGTGCCTTTAAAAATTTTGTATATTTGACGTCTGAAGTAAAAATATGCATTGCTTAATGTTTTAAAAAATAAGTGTTAGTAACGGAGCAATGTTCGTATAATGTAAATTGATTAACTTCGTAAATTTAATGCTGTTGAAGAGGTTCCTGCCCTGCGTCGTCGTTTGCCGATTATAAATTTCAAATTTGATTTATATTTAGTATTTAATTTGATTTGTTATAACATATTCGTTTAACATATATGTTTTGTAACTAATGTTGTAAACAGTGCGATATTCTGTAACAATGGTAATACATAAAAGTGGTCTTCCATTTTTATTAATTAACATAAATATGACTAATAACATAAATAGCGTTAATAAAATACTAAAAGTGACTTTCATTATTTATTTTACAAGAATGTTGGTTACAGTAATAAAATAACAATCGTTCGGACTTAAATGTCCATAAAATCAATTTATGTTAATATTTTCAACTGCGGTCGCCATTTTGCGTGCGTATTGAATACAAATGTACATGTCAATGGTGTAATTATGTTTCTTAGCATACATGTGCTTTATCCCACGTAGGTATATATGTACACTCGGTGTATTCATTTGAAAGTTCAAGGCTGTTCAGTTTGTTTACCCGCGTTATAAAAACGTTCGTAACGATTCAATAATTTGAAAATCATCTACAAATTTTAGTATGAAAGATCCATAGTTATATGCAAAATTTGATTACAATCCAAATTATCCGCCAATAATCCATCAACTCCACTGATAGTCTATACTAAGGAATATGTCAGTTAAAAATTTGATATTTTTTCATATATTCATGTACAAACACTACTAAATTGAACAGAAATATGAATAAACAAAATTAAGTATTGAAAAACAATAGCTACCTCAAAACTGTTTAGAAAAATCAATAATTTTAATTATATAAAATTAGGTATAAGAATTATATAAAATAAACAAAGATAGTGTCATATGTCATCAACATCAACGTCTGACATTGACATTAACATCAACAAATTGACATAAATATCACCGACAAGGACATTGGGTAGCGTAGTGCCTTGACATCTATACCCATTTACAAACGAACCGAAAACGGACTTGACACTTGTGTGACATAAGTTCAAACACTCGTGTGTCATTGGAACGAACTAATTGAAGGTCCGACCGAATTTCAGCATTGACAACTTTCGGGAAACGGCACTTCTATATGTATAATTTTAAGGGTAGATATGAATGTGCTTTAGTTTAATAATATATTAGAATCATAAACATTAAACAATGGATTAAAATGGGATCGACCAAAAAAATACTGTCCAAAAAGCGAAACGTATTTATAAAAACCTTATGTAACTCACGTATATTTATTTATTTCAACGGCGTAAATTGTAAAGTTACATTTAAATTCAATTATCATATTACATGGTTTTAAAACGAATATCTTTGGCAGAACAGCCACCATACTGGTATACCGCGTAACTCTCATGTTAGCACTACGCCAATAAAATTTAATTGATTATTTTACTTAGATATTCAACTTCAACAGTTATATGTCTATACGACATAACGTTTTCATGTAATAAGGAAGGGAACCGTTTAATAATAGAATTGTAAAATGCATTTAGTTTTACAGTTTTTGGTTTTCGAGTGGTCTGTTGCGCGCTCCGCTCCGTGTGGTTTTGGTTTAGGGCGTTTACACACTAGTGGAGATAAACAATGGGTTAATATATCGTTTTATTGTACTGGCAATGATAATAAATAAACGTGCTTATCTAAAAAATCGCCCAAGTTTAAATTTCAATTCGATTTTAATTTTTAAAATCGATATGTCCAAATTGAAGTACACAGTAGCCAGTGATTTTATAACAAGTAAAATTGTGGCAATAAATAATATTTTTTTTTTTTAAATGAAAACTGAGGCTCAGTTTTGAATTTCTATTCGAATATAATTTAAAAAGTCGAACTCTTTTAAATATGTAAAGTAAAGCGCGTGCTCCAGCTGGAATAATTGTTGTATTTATTGTAGCTGACGATTATTATGCAATTGGAATTCAATAATTTCAACAAATGAAACGTATATATTCATCATATTTTAATTTACACGTACATATTAGAATTTTTTTCCTATTTTTTTGTAAGTTTTAAGATTTCCTCACGATATTTTCCTTCGCCATTAGCAAGTGATATTTAAAAATAAAACGTATTTTTGTAAAGAGATGCGCGCCATGGTTTCATCCCAACAACCACGGAGTGAAGGGCTGAATTTTTAACCAATAGGCTAGTGCTTTTTACACTTTAGTATTTTTGTTATAAATAAAACAGTTTTTATTTAGCTAAATGGTACTATTGAAATTTTATTTCTTCAACTGTACAGACAAGTAAATAAGCAGGGGGCAGTCAGAAATGGTCACTGCCGGTCATAGACATCTGCGATCGACCTCGAATAGGACTGTTAGTGCCATTTAATTTTATAACAGATTTAAACTTTTACGACAAGCTATATCGTAAAATCGCTGGTGTATAGTAGATGGTAAGGAAGTAAGGAAATAAAACCATTAGTGGTACAGCTGGTAGATGCTCGTACTGGCCAAAACCGCGACAGAGTGCGGTGTGGGCCGCGGTTTCCATTGTTCGTTTGCGATAGTAGATAATCGCTTCAGATTGGACTCTAACCATGCATTTCCGGTTGATTTTGAATTTAGAATTCCATGATAAAATTAAAAAAAAAGATTTTCGTGAAACGATTATTGCGCAATAATATAAAGACATATTATTTATTTGAAATAATACATAATATTATCAATAAATGCTATAAAAAGTATTAAAACGATGGCATGTGATATCGTTTATAGTAAAACATTGAAATAAAAAACATGTTAACGATAATTAAAAGGTAATAAATGCACTGAATTGCATAATCTTGATACTCGTGTAGAATATAATATAATAAAATTTGATTTTTTTTAATTGTTTAACAGCAAAGGTTTAAAATTTTCACAGTGGAACGAGCTCTGACCACATGGAACCGTTGCGGTTTCGTATTCGTCTACTGTTCGAATCTAATGATACAAGTCGATCGGTTTAACTAGAAATGTCGTTGCCCGGAAGACACTGTAATTTCTTGCAAGAATTTCATAAGATTTTTCTCATTTGTTGGGTTTTATTAACATTTGATAAAGATATGTACGCGTAAAATTCTGTGTCTGCGTAAAATACTGTGTGTTTATAACTATATGATATATATGTATGTATATAATTAGAGTATTTAATACATATGTATACAGACATATATATACGGATATATTAAGTGTATGTTTGTCTGTACACAATTATATTAAACCGTATTTACCTCTTTGTAATCCCTCAGACTTATGGTTTTGTTCAGAATTCAGTTAATATTAGCCCTCTAGCCCCCTTTAGCTTAACGACGGAAGTGAAACTTTTTTAAGCTGATACAGGCTAAAAATGCTATTGATAATCATAGACAAAATGTACATAGAGAACAGCGCATAATAATTCTAGCCTGTATTCTTCTAACCAGTTCTATTAAATGCATGCAATTTTATATGAAGAGAAACAAACGAAAAATACATAAAAGCTGAAATCTAGACGCTTTTAAATTTTCAATAAAGTCAAACATTGCTCTTGGCGGAAATCCTGCACCTCGCTTTAAAAGCTACGTTTTTAAACTTTCGAAACGAGAACTTTTTCAAGTCAAATAAAGTAGAGTAAATACTAGTAATAGTAATGTCTACAAATATGTGTTTGGCCAGCGTGGTAGACAATGGTGTTAACTCTTAGTTCAGCGAGTAAACCGACCTTTACGGAAGAACGATGTAAATGATTGATAATGACGATGACGTTTAGCCTCAATACTTTTTGTGTCATAGCTAAAAATAGCAAGTGCCATTCCTATGAATAAACACTTCAAATCTCCGACTCAGTAGGCTACTCTCGCGGGTGGGATAGACAATTATTTTTTGTATAGGTGTATGTTCTGCCTCGTAATATTACGCCCGAAATCACCAAAGGGGTGGGCAGAGGAGTGTAGTGGACTTCGAAGTTGGACGCGACTCTTCTCTCAGAACGAGAGGGTTAATATCATCGTCTGATACGCTGGTATACGCACAGTACAGGTTGGCGCACTGGCCATGTTATATTGGCCACTTTTACAGAATATATACATATAGAACGCAGAACCTTATCTATTTTCGATATGTTAAGGTGATTATCAAATAAATCTTACGGAACCCAGAGACTTGTAATTAAAATATTTTTTAAAGACAGATTATTATACTTTTAGTATAGCCCGACTAATTTCAGACCTAACCCAGGTCCTTTTGTGCTGCATCCCAGGTTACATCCTGTTTATCAGCAGATGAGATTTGAGACACAAGCCTGTCACTGGCATACTAAACTTAGAAGCTCCGCTGATGCCGGAACACAGTCACTAGTTGTTTTACGATCAGCGGGCAGCTCCGCGGCGGAGAGTTTGGCTCTGTGATTTATTATCTGTGGCTAGCAGCTGTCTACCAGATCGGTTGGAGTTCGTTCGCCTTTCCCACTGGGTAAACAGCGTGAGATATTATGTGGATATTATTAACATACAAAATACGATTTATATTGCATGTATAAAATACATTTGTAATGTATAAAATACATTTAATTTTACATCTAATATGTATCTGGATCTGGCTGCGTGTATGAACAGAGTGATGAATATAAGAGAAATACGGGCGGTCTGTAAGATAAGATATTTGGCACTCTGTGTTCTCTGCCTATCCTGCATAAGTAACCTGTGTCAACCAGTGACGACATAACGGCAAATACCATGGTGACAACACGATGTAATAAAAAGTAATAAATCCGTACCTGTCTCTTAATAGTACGTAGCTGGGTAGTTTTAATCAAGACTTATTTAATTTTGTTCCAATTTTAAATTTAAAAACAGAACACTTATCATCATTGCTTTTAAAATCAACGCAATGCAATTGTATTTTATACTATAAAAGCTATTATTACCACTGAATAAGGTCTATTTTGTCATTACACGGTGATGTTTAAAATTGGCCGAGTATCCGATGCGTGCTTAAAAAATGTTTAATTAATTTTATAACGATGTGAAATACAATAAAATTATTTAACACTGGGATGTGAACAACAAATATGATGTTTAACATGTATTATTATTATTTAATGTATTAGTGATACAAATATTTTGACTGGTAGAGTAGTTAAGTTCGCTATTTGTAAACTACAAAAAGGTTAACATTATAGAATAAACATATTGTTATAGTAAACATAATATATTAATATTTAAAACATAACCAGTATCTATAACAACGACTAAACGATTTGGTGGTTTGTTTTTGTGTAGTGAAAAATAAATAAAAAAATATATCTACATAATATGTCTTACGGAGCTATATTTGATCAACTGTCATATTTCTTCATGTCAAATATTGACTTTGTTTCGTGTACAATTATACGTAATACTTTGAATAATATGCCGAATAATAATTTTTTACTCTTTGTTGAAAGATTTCCGAATCTTTCTCGGGCCCTTTTTTATCACTCCACTGCTGGAACACATGTCTCTTCTCACAGTGAAAGAGTTAAAGCCGTAGTCTGCCACGTTGGCCAAGTGGGGGTTGGCAGACTTTACACGCCTTAGAGGTTTACTCACGAAAGTTACTTATGATTGTCTTTTACCGTCAATAGATATTAAAACATATTATAAATAGGATAAGTCAAAATGTTACTCGACAACTTTGACTTAAAAAAAACGTAACATCACACCTGTAATCCCCGAAGGGTGAGACAGAGTAGTGTGGAACACTCCCACGTTTCACCAGTTACGTTTACGTCCTATGGAATAGGTGGTGGACCTATTGCCATACACGAGGCACAAATCCAGACTCCGAGTCACTACTAGAAATTATAAATTATAAAAATCCAATAGTGCCCGACGCGGGATTTGGACCCAGGACCTCCCGATTGACATTCGCGCTTGCAACGACTTGACCCACGAGGTAGCCAAAAAACTTTGACAATATTATACGTACTATTCATATTGTAAGTAAGACCTAAGTATCTTTACTCACAAAAGTATAACTTTACTAGAACAATTCTGTTCAAGTTATAAGCCCATTCAGAGTCTAAGAAACATTTAAAAGGAACATTGTTCTCTACAATACGAGCCGCCATCGGCACCTGCACTTAAGGTATTAGAACTCTACAAAAGAAAATCATTTATAATAGTATTAAGCTTTGCACGCAAGCAAAGAAAACTCAAATAGACATGAGTTTTTGACCTGTTCCCGTGTCTGTATTGTAAGTGTATAATTAATATATTAGTCTCGTATATTAGTTGCATTGTTAATCGAATGGATGCAAGCGCTACTGCTGATAGAGGGGTCTGGGTTTGATTCGTGTGTCGGGCAATATTGGATTTTTCTAATATTTTTTCTAAATTTTCTTCGGAGAATCGGAAATTCGGAATTTTCTAATTCTTTCTTTTACGAGTGGAAATTTTCTAATAGTGGATTGGAGTCTGGATTTGTGTCCTGTGCATGGCAATAGGCTCAGCACTAATAACATTATTCCACGGTAGGACGCAAACGTAACTAGCAGGTGAAACGTGGGAATATATTACACTCCTCTGTCTACTCCCTCGGGGATTATAGGCATGACGTTACACATTATAAATGTGTATATGTATACATATTTTGTGTTTAAATTTGTGAAATCCTTAAAAAATATTACCGTTATAAAAATTTACGAAGAAGATAACCGGAAATTCATAGCGTATAGAGAATTCTGAAATATATCAATACATTTCCATTAAACGGGAACAGCGGAATCTGATGGAATCTTATTATAACAATTTCACATAGCACAGATATGTAGGTACTGGTAAGACTCACTGAAACTTATATTGGAATCATTTCGGTCCGTTTACAGCGGAATGTTCAATATAATGAATGGACAATAATAGTTCAGATAGCATCAAAAAAAACTTATAAGTTTTATCAGACGTCTGCGAGGCCGGTAGTCATGTACTCATGTCCGGTGACTCCTGTACAGAAGACCGGAAACATGACGATTGCACGAAGTACGTCATGGTACATTTAGGTACATACAGACGGCTAATAATTTCTTATGGCGCTCATTAGAGGGTGCCTTTATCTAACAGTGGACTGAGACAGGCTGATGATGAAGATTTTTATAAGATCTGTCTACATATATTTGTCAGTACTTTTAAAAGGATGATAGAGACTTACGTCCAAAGTTTGGTTATAGATGTACCACTGATTCTGTCTCTGTCTATCACAGTGCTTAGGTTGACAGTTGCTGTACAGAATGTGGTACACAGACCGGCTAAAGCATTTCTACTTAGACCCCAGGGACTGCAGACTGCAGTGAGATTAATCTCAGCTAAAAGCTTTCATGCAGCAGAGAGGATTATATGCCATTCAATGATCTGATAAAAGCATGTGTTGGGAGAATATTTGAAATCATCTATGTAACTTGAGGATACTTCTACGCTGACTGACAGCTGGAATAGAGGATACCCGTTCTGTATGTTAAAAGACTACCAAATACCTCTGTAAGAAATAAGGCTGATAGTTTTTATGGGATATTCCGAGTTGTTCCGGACCTATCCGAGGGCGTTCTTCTTGAGCTCCCGTCGATAACAGCGAGGTCGCGGCGGTGACCTTGGATAAGTCCGAAACTAGTTATAGCAAAAATTTGCATGGGCTAAGTAGATAGATAACTTAATAATGTATATAGATGATTATGAAACATTTAAATTAAGAGTGAATGCTTTACATATTCTCAAATCAATGGAACGGTCATGGAAGCTTACTAGACGGTATCCAACTAAAGACCGACCACGCCCAGTTTCGCTTAACTTCACATACACTTTGGGATCCAAGCGGCTGGCCATTAAGGCTGTACGACTATTACTATGCCCTTACTGCTTCATATAAGATAAACTTCGTCCAAATCCAGAGTAAAATGAGCCCGGAGTACAACGGCTCACGTAAACGTAATAGATGACGCAATCATTGTTTTTGGGCCAGAGTGCATCGAAACCAACGTAATATTTCAAGCCCTCAGAACGAATTAGAACATCATATGCCGTCATACAATGGAGCCGCGGTGCGCAGGTCGACGGCCCACCCCTCTCGCTCGCGTGCCCTCTCTCGCTCGCACCTACCGCAACTAATTCTATATAGCCTTCTATAATATACTAATATATCTGGCTTCCTTAGGAAAGCTGTGTTTTGAAATAGAAAATTCTATGTCCAAATAGCTATCTTGTTTTTGCGTTTATTAAAAATGTTATATATGTATGTTCAGTAATATTCAATTTCCGAATTTATACAATTCCATTTTCAAAAACAAATTAACAATAAATGTGGAGAGTGGAAGAGAGGGATTCGACAGCGGAAATGTTAGTGTCAGCCATTTCGCCACACCCACGCATCGCTGACTGGTAGATGCTCATTGTAAATTGCGGCATTTCATATGACAGACTTTTGCCACAAAATGTGTCATTTTTCTAAGCATTTTCCTTAATTTAATGTCATACTATTTCAAAACGATCGATATGATTTCACGTATCCTAATACGATTCTACAGAGGTTTATATATCAACAAAATTCATAATAAGATTCCTATGTGTGCAAAATGTCAAATGTAATTTAATAAGATTAATGAGGCTTTAATAAGATTTAACACATAATAAAAACGAAATAACGGTTTCATACAGAGCACTTGGTTCATAAATCAACGCAGACACGTTCGAATGCGCCCAATAAGCTTCACCCGAGCCTATCAGGTTCAATTACTGCCACTATAACACAAATTAAGAGGAACAAAAATAAAATAATAAAAATTCCTTTAACATTTTTAATGCACTGAAAGCAACGAACGAGCATGTGGAGCCGAGTGCTAACACTTTCAATACTCGTGGCCTAATTGCTTATTGCAGCATATTGATCGCTTATTGTCACATATTGATTGCTTATTGCAGCATGTTGCTATATGCCAGGTTATTATAAAAAAATAGTTTTTACTTCTGTGTTATATGATTGCCTATTTTTGTGAGAGGACGCGATGTACACCACTGATGACACCATTGATGGGTTACGATTTTACAGAAATCGTAGCCATTAAGATAGCTGTTGCTTCCTGTGAGGATTAAATTGGGCGTGTCAGTGCGTGCGGCTATCGGCTTATCGCCCATAGCACATTTTGGTGGGGTTGTAGACCTAGCGTCAGGAAGGAAGTCATTTACTAATAGAACGTAAACACAGCTAGCAATCCAAGAGGAGTTCATGCATTCTCCGTAATTACATCCAAAATATCCATCAAGGAATTGAGTTCTGCTTGTGGTAATACATGTATTTGCGACCTACACTCGCGGAGAAGGGAATGAGATTTATCTTAAAGACATATTTTTTACTTCTGTTTATGTAAGTAGGGTTTTCCTAGTCAAACCTTGCTTAGAGAAATCTGTACCTTTTTAGGTTTTTTCAATTGTATTAAGTAGGTTTGTTCGGTATGAAAACGTGTGGGTGGCGCCGCGGTACGGCTAGTTACCTGCAAGATAATGTACAGTTCGTTAGCGAGCAGTTTTACATTGTAACTGTACTCATATCATAGCCATTGTTAGGGTTGACTGTAGTGACTGTTCAAATCTCGCTCTTACCTAACAACAATGGTGTTGCTAATAACCAAATATGACAAGGTGCCAAATTATATGCCATAGAAAGCGAATATCAAATTTTATAGGACAATAAGTAATACATTATCAATATACTGTCAAATGTAACACTGTTATATGACGCAGAAAGTAAACTGGCATACAGACTGTTTGATATTCAGTAGTTATAATATGAATAAATTCGGTATTTATTACAACAAATCATGCGAATCTACCTTTAAAGTCTGGTTGATACGCTGTATATTTTCAATTTAATGCTCGATTGCCTGTAATGTGACGTGCGAACAATTTATTTTATAACATTTTCTGATCTGCCAACCCTGTGAATGTAGCAACTGTAGTTAATGGCTGTAAGTTAAAAACTGGGTCAGTTGAACTGGTATTACCAATAACAGTAGGTAATTATGAGCACTAAATTCTAGCACGTTTAGAATTATTGCCCCTCAAAATTGTAGTTGACTGTTCGGTTGCCACGGATTCTTCGGTCCGCAATAAAGTCGGCAGCTGGCAATAACTTAGTTATACCTTTATGAAGATTAATACGTTGACTCTATATACAATTGTATGGCATGATCGTTTCAGGGACGGTGAAATTATAAGCTATGTACATTATGATTTTAAGTACAATATTTTGTACGCTCGGCATTGTTCCCTTAAACGGAATATTTATATAGATCAACAAAAAAAATCCACTGCATGCCAAGTGGTCCCGGGTTCAATTCTCGAGTTAGGCAAAGTGTTATTGGGTTTTTCTAACTTAAACTAGCAGTATTAGCATGGTATCTAGATTTTTGCCCGGTGTATGGGATCATCCTTTATTGCATAATGAGTCAAATAACACGGTTGGAGTGTAATGCACTACTCTGCCTATGCCTTCGAGTAAATATAGGTAATATCAGGTTAATTAAACAAAATAATATTGTTAAACAGTTCTTACAAGAGTATTAAAATTACAAATCACCTTTTAGTTGGTACCCAAAACACTGACTGAATTATTACAATTATTAATTCACATTTTTTAAATTTAAATTGCAATAATTTCTTATTAACGGGAAATACAGGAATACGAATGTAGGAAATGTAGCCAAAGGAACTTCCAATAATTAATCTAAGTAACACTAAATTAAAAATAAAGACTAAAAGTATTTTCAGCGCATGGTCCTATGTTTATTTAAGAAAGGTAGAATACGAATAGTCGTTAATAATTCCAATATGACATAATTATTTATCATTAGTATCATTTGACTGTATTGATTTATCGCTGGTCCCATATATAATTACGTAGTAATTTAATTACGTATTAACATACGTATATAAAGTCGACGATAGAGTTCAAAATAGGACTTTTCAAGAAGAAAAAGAATAGGCTTTTTGGGTACACGTGTACCATGGGACCCATCTTTCTATCGGGCAGTTTAGCAGCAAACGGTTGGTCTGTACACAATGAAATAAAATTTACGAATCAAGGTAATATAAATTTAATATTTACATACCTTTTAAATAACCGCAAAAGAAAAAAAAATATTGACGATTACGTGTTCCGAATATTATTTCTCGACCAATATTATTTATATTGAGATTATTTCGAATTAAATATTTGCGCAGCTTAAGTCAAATATAATTGGCATTGAAATAAGCGATCTGTGTAATATTCCGTCAAATTATCAAAATAAAATCTGAATAAATTATTCAATAAACCAAGAAAATATATGTATTTTAATATCCATCATAAATAACTAATGTAATGTAGTTAAAAACAAACAAATATAGTCTAAGCTTTTAAAATTTATAACTTCGAATAAATTTTTGATCGCTTCAGAACTTGATCGATAAGAAATGTTTAATATACAGACGGACTTTAAAGTTGGCCGTCTGTTGGTCCATGATAAGAGATCTTGACTTCTGAACCAGAAGTTTATGGTTTAATTCACACTTTATAGATATTTCATACCAACATCATCCAACATTTGCATCAAATTTCACTCCGGTCATCTCTTCCACACGGGCCAGTAGGTAACACAGAAATCGTTACATAACTATCGAAACAATGCTGTGTTTGCGAATCATTTGATCATCTGATTGTTGATACATCGTTAGTGCAGCGCTCGGATTTAGCTGTTTCTCGATTGGATTACTATCAGCTTTGACTGACAAATAAACACTGCTAATGCTGTCCAACTAATCAGGATCGCTTATCAGAATGTCAGTTATGTCAGCTCGCGCGACAATCGTACGAAATGCGTACACGAATATCAAATATCTGACATTGCTAGTGTTCTGCTATTTTGTCTCTAAAACTTTGGAATAATAGGCACATAGCAAAGCAGGGATGATATTTTATGTCTCTTTAGTTGTGTTCGCAAGCTTTTGATAACATAGTAGTTATATTCAATTTAGATATTCAATGTATATTCAGAACAAAAGATTTGCATATATTATTATGTATTAAGGTACGCGAATTCTAATTTTTGTAATAAATATAGCAACTTCAAATTCAAATTCAAATTCTTTTATTCATTATAAGGTATATACATACACTCAATGAGTCATGTTTAGTCATTGTACCTCGGCTTTGTGCGCCCCTCAGGCTAAAGAAGACCGGGAGAAAAAAGCCGGAGAAAAAAACTCCCAGCACTCTTTTAAAATAAGAAAATTGAATAAAATTAGCCATTTTGCAGTATGGCTACAACTGTACATCTACACACATGGAAATAGAAAATTTTTGGTTTTGTTTTGATTTAAGATTTTAACATTTCATTCTTGAGATCTCGGGCTCTAATTGTAATACTCAGCTCGGACTTTACACAATTATATGAACTTTTAATATCATATACATATACATACACATCATTGACTGTAAGCGTGAAGAAGATCCTATACACTTTAACGTGATCCATAATGTTCTCTAACGTGTGTGCAGTGTGCCATTTTGGGCAACGTTGTAGATTATACTATGTATATCATTCTGGATGGGATCCGTGTCCAACAGCTGGATAACGCAACCGCAGCAATGATTGTCATTATCTTCTAGTTCAATAGGAAACAGATACTTAATATTTATGATTCGAATTTAATTTCAGCAGTATTGAAACAAATGTCGTACATATTTAAAATATACTGATATACCTGTATAGTATATATTGATATACTCGTACGAGCAGTACTTTATTTGCTCCGTTCATTATTATAATTCATCATGCCAGGTTTCGCCGACTTCTAACTTTCCATTACCCTGTATCTGACCCGAGTCAGATCAAGTTATTTATAGGTCAATATAACCTTGGTCTCCCTCGGTAATATATCCATCAAAATTCGCATCGTATATCAGTGTTTACATTCTTTCATCTGTCGTTTATTCTATTTGTCCGAAATATCGGATCTTGCTCTTACACTTAAATTCTCTCAACCTAAGTATTTTGCATACATTAAATGTGTGGAGAGAATAATATTTTAATCGAAGACAGCTTTTTTCTATACTAGATACAGTACGCCTCCAAAAAAATCTCATGCAGCTGACATGTGTGTGAGATGATACTAACGGAATAATGGCCTTATTTCGTTTATGTCATATATGAGACGCGTACGCCAATATTTTACATTCCATATAATTTGATTGTATCCCAATGAAGGCGTAATATTAGCATCAAATTAAACATGAAATACGTAATGGATGTAGGAACACACACATATGCACATAGAGTTAATCCTCAGCCAACCATCGTATGGTTTATTGATTTCTATTTGCGTGTTGGTTGCTATCACACGGATGTATATAGGATATCTTGTGAGTGACAGAGATAAACGGATTGGGGATGGTGCAGGGCGCAGGGGGCGCGATGACGAGCCGGATGATGTTTAGTCTGGCGAGCGATGTTTTGTCTAGCGACTGATACACGATGCAAATTGCAATTACCGCGTATGTAGGCTCCTATAGTTTCCTACAACTACGTGCACCTACATAGTTATTAATGTAATCAGACTGCACACTATATGCACAATATATATGTAGCGACCACACCTATAAATACATGTAGGTATGTGTGCAGTCGATAGACGTGTTTGACTCAGTTCGGATATATATATATTTGTTCTGATTTCGAAAATATAGTTCTCTAGCTTAAATAACTATGTCCATGTACAAATAATACATCAACAAATTAATACATATCGTAAAGATCACACTTGCAACAAGGTGTCTTCTGGACAGTCTTTAACGGTAATCAACCATTGTGTTGTTTAAAACCGAGCTCACTTCGTCGTGTTAAACGAGACGAGCTCAAGGCCCGACTAACCGCGGCCATTACTTACATCTACGTCGGCGGTGTGCTGACTTGCAGCAAGTGTGGTCGCACATTTACAGCACGTATAGGGCACGTCAGCCACGTGAGAGCACACCAGCGAAGCTCTCAATAGTTTGACCCAAGTCGCTGTGGCCGATATACGGTCGGGATCGGATACCTATACAACAATTGCGAGAGGAATTGGAGCAAAATGAAATGTGACCTTCACTTCATATTATCCATTTTATATCCACTTTCCATTCCTGATAAGAAGATATTTCTCTAAGGGAAACCTTTCTATTGAAATTAATTTATTTATTGTCCTCCCTGTGTAACTTTTTAAAATAAATGAACGGTTACATAAAGGGTTCCGCATTCTATTATCAACCGAGCTATATTAATGTTAAACCGGTATGTCCCACAGACAATGTTTGTGTCCATTGCACACGTAACCACGACATCTTAAATCGTTTATGAGTATGCCTGAGTATAGAGAGAATATGTGTAATTATAATCAATGTGCTCTTTTCCGTGTCTCGATTCCATCGTAAGCAATTTGTTCCGTCGTTTATATAGGTGTAAGAATTATATGTAACTACTAAAAAGGTGGAAAGTAGAGTTAAAAAAAAAGCTTCTATTAAAATGAGCAAACATTTTACCATGATCTCTCTATCGTCTTAAGATGGACTACGCATGCCTATAAAAAGCCTATCTACTATTGTTTTAGTCCCAGGAGTCTTGTGTCCGGAAACAAACAAATATATTTCTTTCGCTAGATTACTAGTTATAACGAAATAGGCACTAGTTTTTTGATTTAATAGAACATTCAAGGTGAGTGCTCTCGTAATGTCCTGATGCTGCTATTTGCACAAAGTCCGCACTCAAAAGACCTACATCCAAATAACTGAAATGTCCCGCATTTCAGTTAAATATCTCCTGTTCGTATCGCTTTCACGTCAGTGACTCGTAATTTCCCTTTTTTATATACGCATTTATTAATTTATGTTCACAAATTTCCGATTAAATTGCACATACATATGTATTTAAGTATAAACAACGAAATGAATCATTGACGATGTTATTTCATCTATTTTGCTTAAATAGTTAGGTACTTATTTACTTATTACTACCTTAATAGGTGATTTTTTTAAAGTATTCACTATTTTATTCAGGAGATTTGCAACAGTGGAGTACAACGTGGCGCCATGAAATAGGGCGTGAGTCTAATGTCCTCTATCGGATACAAATTCCGACACTGCACTATTACTGAAAAATTTCATTACAAGAACCCATAAAATCTTTGCCCTACTCGGTAATCGAACTGAGGGCATTATCAGCAGTCACGCTTGAAACCAATAGATGCACGGAACAGTATATAATTATGTATAAATATAAAAATGAGTATGTATGCATCAACACAAATACTTTTAACGTGATTAAATTGTGTACTACCGGCTTAAGTTTACATTATGTTTTGTGGAGGTAGCGCTTCTCAAACTCTTGCTGATCGCAACGAAGTCGCGGCGGAAATGCCTAAGAGTATATCTACTTTTAACATTTATTTATAACATGTTTCGCACCGGCAATAGTATCTGCTATGGAAGTGTACTATATTGATGTATTTAGAAACGTTCTATAATAAAATACTTTTACGTGTTAATCAATCAAATAAAGTACGTGATAGCAATCGCTAATGTACATGTACACTCTGCCGCGACTGTCAACGTTGACACACTGCAAATCGCCGTATCGCGTTTCATAACACAATGGGCACACGTCCTTTCAAGCCTTACCGCAAAACAACAAATTACACCCTAATCGCCGCTAATTTGACCTATACTGCGACGTGTTAAAGTGCACATTCCTGTGTCGAAGTTGTTCGGTAGTTTCGTTTTGTTACAAAATCATTTGCGGTCTATGTAGATCTTATCGCGTTGTGTTAGAGTTTAAAATTATTTTGAATAACGTTTGTTGGTTGTGGCTTCGCGTGCTCCTGTTCTGTGCATATGTTCTTGACGGCTCGAGGATTGCGCATAGGGTTGGCAACGAAATTAATTTGGTATAAAATTAATTATGTATTCAATAGATTAATGTTAAACTTATTTGACGAGTGTAACACAGTGCTGAAATGTGTTAAAGGTTTCTGTAATCTGTTTGTTTATGGAACTCCTTACCTTTAGCAATCAGCGGAGTTGAATGCCTAAGTTTTTTCAAGAGTCAACTTAAACTTCGTTTTTTCCCATTTCTGTTTTTTGAAGTATCATGACGCATTATTAAAAATTAAGAGCTCAATTATCTGAAATGTGATTCTTGCGAGTTAGTTAATTACAATTTTGTAAACTCTGGCCACTTCTCTTCTCTTCCCGTTTTTATTTTTAAGAAGCTCTCTACATTAAAGCTGTTTAAAAGAGATCGCTTTTTTAACGATAAGACTGCCTATAGTTCTTGTCCTGCATTATTTTCTCTGATGTATTGTGTATTTTGTTGCGTCATTTGTATTTTAACAAAGACTTTTTATAATATAGGTTACGTGCCATATTTACCTATTTATCCATAAAAGGTTTTCAGTGAAATTATTGTTTATTTATAATTATAACAGTAACTTTATTATTTATTTTTTTGACAGCATTTCTAGACACGTCAAAAAAGAGCTTCGATTACTTGTCACGTGGACTAGCATTGCTAAGTCTACAACATTGACATAATACGCTCTACAATAAAAACTTGAATTGCAGATAAGATTAGGGTTGCCACCTATACAATAACGTAGCATACACTGACAATTAACTTCAGCAATCATTCAAGTTATAGTTTTACTAAAAACAACGTGACGTGACAGCCCTACAGGGCCCACATTTTAATTGACAGTAAAAACAAGGGTGAGGCCGTACGGTATAATTGCACTTGTTGACGCCAAGGAATGCGTTGGGAATAACTTAATTGTACCAGCGACGGGCCCTCATTGGATATTCTTGAACCTGCAGACCTAGTAACCCTGCAGGCATTGTCCCGTAAACGCGGGAAAAGGGATCACTTTTCATATGGAAACAATATTTGTAGTACAATGTCTTTAAATGTCTATACTATAATGATACTGTGTGAATATAATGATCAAGCTTTTCTTTGTTACACTACTGGGTATGGATATAAGTAGAAACTTATAATCAGAAGCCTGATAGTCATAATCCGCCACGCTAGCCCAGTGTGATCGGCAGGCTTCACACGCCTCAGAAATGATTACTAAAGGGATGTGCCACAAATTATTATTTCTACGCAGAGTAATAAAAGAATGTGTCTTCTATTGTCCTTCCACATAAACTATGTATAGTTACACGTATATAGGTGTATATGTACTACAGCAGTTTTTCATTTAAGAGGTCTCCACATTTGGTATGTAAGCAAGGTGTTTTCTAACATGATATCATGCTATTAGACGGACTCTGGTCATTTACGACACAGAACAACCAAGTGCTAGATAACGATCGAATGTAATGCGCCTTTGTCTTGTATTCAAATAAATGCCTATATCAATTATTATATACACCGGATATATATATTTGAATTTTAAATACAATGCTCATACAAAGTTTGCAACTATTTAGGTTTTATATATTAGTATTTATATTTAATAGTTAATAGAAAGTAGGAAAACAATATTTGCTGCACTCTGTATATCTCTGTAATTGTAAACTATTATACGGCAGTAATAAAGTAGATAACTCAATAAAATATCCACAATAAAATTAGCAATACGAATATAACTGACTATGTATTTACGACTTTAACGAATAAACTGTTTGTCAATTTTGAAGACATTAAAGAAACTAAGAGTCTCATGCTTTACCGACTCAATCTCAAGGGATTCTTATGTGAAAGAGTGGATTTAAACAGGCTCATGAAGATGATGAAATAAGTGAAGTTAATAAGCCAATAGTACAGATAAGTGCCAGAATAATCAGTACACTTACAGTTCGTTCTTTATATTTCACTTTAGCTGATGAACTGCTCAATCGCTTTTGATGAAATTTAATATTTAAATCAGTTTAAGATGCAGTAGATTTATGCTTATATTTTGAGCCTAAATCTTATACAATTGATTAATTATTTTGACGGTCACTTTTGGGAGCAGGTCTTCAATCGCTATTACGTAAGAGTGTAAAAAGGCTTAATTAAAGATATATAAAATCTGAAGCTTAACAAGCTTACTAATTATTTACGTATAATATGAAAAGGAAGCCCTTTTATAGCAGCAGAACATAACCGCATATATATACACATTATTTTTAATTGTATACAATTTTGTAG
Source organism: Parelbella ahira ahira (assembly GCA_018244795.1). Taxonomy (NCBI): domain Eukaryota; kingdom Metazoa; phylum Arthropoda; class Insecta; order Lepidoptera; family Hesperiidae; genus Parelbella; species Parelbella ahira. The sequence goes on along the minus strand of DWME01000216.1, from coordinate 9,209 downwards.
CAAGATACATATATCATTCAATAAATATACGGTAATTGGCTTAATCGAGAATGATAGATGGCTATCAAACTATACTTTACGAGTTAATCCTTAATTGTATGTAACAGTTTGGTATCCAGGTTTCCACCTGGTATTCCAAGTGCACCTTACATCTCATAACTGCCCAAAAAAGTCATAAGTTTAATAACAATGGATCTAAAAGGGCATTTTTAATTGTCGAAGTCTGAATCGAATTATGGAACACGCGCAACCCTGTCACATAAACCTTAAAAGACATTTCACATGAGACGTGTAAACGTCGCGTGATGTTTGCAAAAGCATATTTGTTCACGTCTTTATATTTTATGGCTGTATTTTTTTATGAATATGACGCGTACCTATAGGATTATCAAATGCAAGCTGTATCCGACTTAGTAATACCTCGACACCTTTAAGATCATATCAGCCTATTTCAGTCCACTGCAAGACTTAGATCTCTCCTAAAGAGCGCGAGAGGTTAGAAATGTTTTTATTATTATGTTTGACTATTAATGTTTGTTCACGATTACGGCGTTTACAACCCACAAGCCCTTCTGGTGTTAGAGAAAAAGAAGAGACTGAAAAACAACACTAAACGGGGTTACAATCCCGAGGAAACAGCTGCTGAGTCATCGTCTAATACTTCATTTAATACATTATACACAATATAAAATGCTTCGCTTTCCTTTCCGTAAATATAGCTTTTAGCATCAAGCAGAGAAACATTATAAACAAATATTGAATGAATGAATGAATTAGTGAAGAATGAATTAGTGGTTGCTGGGTAAAAACATCAAAAAGATACGTAGCAAGACGAGATAGAAATAGTAATATAATTCCACGAGCGCCCAGTGTATGTATCCCCTAATGCGCTATTTTTTCCCGTCTACGGTATTCGTTCCAACCCGGTTCGCTAACACAGTTACAATTAAGATTAATTGATTCAATGCTGTAATTATTTTAGTGCGGAGCGTCCGAGCACGGGAGTTTTGTTTTTTTTCGCAGTTACAATAAGGCTATATTCTGTCGAGGAGTTTATTTGTCCAGCACGATAAATATTCTCAATTACGATCGTTCACGTCTGAAATTTAACTAATTGTGACCTTTAGAGTGTTTTGATTTCTAATCTGCAGAACCTACGTTATACAAACATGGTTTTAGCACAGACATAATTGGATGAAGTTTATAACTTTGACTATTGATGTTTAATAAAATAAAAAAAAGGAGTTAATATGCATATCAATTCTTAATGTTAGGAGTGTAAGAGTAACAATAATCAGATTAAGCTATTGGAGAACCCTGTGTGTACCAGTACACGGGATTAGATTCATGACGATGAGAGTAATAGTGCAGTGATAGTGCACGTGGGGGAATATTTGCTCATTAAACGAAACTTTTAGTTTTTATGTAGGTATTTATGATATTTCAAACTGTAACAGACGTGGCCGTTTCTCATAATTGAAATTTTTTATTTACATATTATTGCAATGAAAAAGTATAAAGTCACATGGTGTCATTAAACATGAGTTTGTGTGAATACTGAATTATACATTCACGATTAAACGCGCCGAATGCCTAGTACGTAATCAGCCTAATGCAATAAATAATTTACTGTGTCGAGGATGTGCCGTTGGCTTTTTCTACGGTTCGTTCTTTTTATTTTTTAAGTTGCTACACAATGTGTATGTTAAATCGTTGAATGATTAATCAATTGTTGATAAATGATTGATTAGTTGTCCATTAACGTTTATAAAACGCGTTGATTGTTACGTAAAAGGTCAGCATTCCCGTTTATAACGATTGTATAAAATACAAGATGAATACTCATTTTTTTATTGGAATAGAGGATCAAATATGCAGGCAGCAATATAAGTGGACGCTGCTACCAACGGACATATCGAATAGAAATGTCGAATAGGACCGTAGAATTGAACTAGTAATGTCAGTTAGTGGATTTACTATTTACCTAATTACTGATTGTCTATTGGACTATAGAAAAAGGACAATTGTTATATATTGCTGTAGTTAGTATAAGTTAGTAAATGTACAGTTAGTTTTAAGTACCTATTAAATCAAATCTAGGTACTCCAAGCCGGTTACAGACATGTTCTAATGTTGAATTGAGATAAACATTTCTAGTACACACGTGCAGATTACAAGCACACACTCCATATGAATACATAAAACTCTTAATAGTAATTGTTACAGTATAGATATTAGTATAAAGGCAGAACTGCCTTGTAGGAACTACATAATATGTACATGTTGTATAAACGCTAATGTGATATAATAAAAAATATAAAAATAATAATAAGCGACCCATTTATCATTATACTATTAGAATATGAGTCTCCTTTCATATTGAGAGGGTTAGGGCCATAGTCTGCCACGCTGGCCAAGTGCGTAACCTGTTGCCAGATTTCACACACATTTTTTTTATTTTTATATATATATTCTCAGGTGTGCAGGTTTCGTCACTATGTTTTCATTAGCCGTTAGCAGGTGAAATCTAAATTTAAAACGGACTTTTGCAAAGAGGTGCGCGCCATGGATTTGAACCCAGCAACCCCGGAGTGAGAGGCTGAATTCTTAACTACTAGGCTATCATTGTCTAATGTAATAAAGAATTACGATAGTACAGCACGGATTGCACAGATTGGACGTGTAAAGCTAAGCTTGATCCACGACTTCTGATTTTCAGTTTGAGCCTCTTTTTTTAAAAGGGAAAGAGAAAATAAAATAATGTAAATTGTTATGTATGGTTTTTCGGGATAGCCCAAGTACTTCACACCTAACTGAGGTCTTTCGTGAGTTCCCGTCGATTGTAGCGAGGTCGCCGCTGACTAGTCAAACTTAGCATACGAGTCGAGCCGGACCATAATTTAGTCATGAATACACTAGTGCCTAGTACACATAGCACTATGAGTCTCTATAGCCTTATTTGGACACAAACAGACTGACAGCGTCAAGCTTTGTGCTCCAAGCATTGTTTATGTGGAGTGTGTCTTAATGGGAATTGCGGGAGTTATGGGATTAGGAGTCTAAGATCCACGGCATAAGGTATAATTTAGAATGTAGAGGATATCAGTAACTTATGGGAACTTCAATACTTAGACCGTTATAGCCTTGACTGATGTATATCCATGTGTATAGTACATATATGGTGTATACATATATATGTATAGTATAGCACTAATACTAAATGTCAGTGACAGCCCTATTAACAGTCCTGGTTCAAGTTGGAAGCAGACATCTGTAGGCAGACGACACTTGTAACTGCTATCTGGTCATTTTCCATTTTTCTCTCTCACCATAAGAATAAACTTTGTTCTGCCCATTAAAAATATTTTCACCATCACCCTGATTCGGTAGAGAATGTCATTAGGTATTAACCGCCCTTTGTAACCAGCTTTAGGTTAACAATAAAGACTAAACAAATAAAATAAATACGGTGCAATTTCTCAAACCGGTTACAACTAGTTACAACTAGATACGTTTAACATATTATTACACGGATCGTCACTATCTACGGAATAAGGAATGACGAATGCCATGTAATGGCATGCGAAGAACACTCTAATATCTTGTTACATTTACTATCGCAATTCTTATAAACGGATGCTGTGGTCGGCATCAGCTTCAATATGGCCCTGTTGATTTTCTACCCTGTTAATTTATTAAATTATCTTGATGATATCTACACGTAGGTTAGTCTATTTTTCCAAAAGGTATCAGATATGATATGCAGATTCTAATACAGACCTTGGCACACATGTGTATTTTCTTCAGTTAGTATTGTTTAACATCATCAGCGACCCTTTTATAGTTCTACTGTTTAAAAATCGCACTGCAGCCTAAGAAGGGTTTAGGCCATAGTCTATGATGCCGGGTAAGTGCGGGTTGATACTTAGCCGAGCATTCTTTATATTACCTATTACCCCTTACCTATTATCGTCCTAAGTCTAAGCTAGCGAAACCACCTTTGCAGTTCTAAATAAACTTAGTTTCCTACAAATATGTATTTATAGATTTCTATTAACGAGCCGTCATAGCAACTTTCAAAGCGTCCGTTAGAAATGCTGGAATGCTTTCTACAGCACGGACTTTCTTCTCGCGGCTATCGCTGTAAACTGATCTCTCGTACGTATCGTTAATGTCTTAAAGAGCTAATCGTTTTCAATGTTATTGTCGTTGTATCTTTAAATGGTGTATTATAATTTATATTGTTACATCGTCACACCCGGTTCTTTACGAGGTAGGTAGAGAATATCGAGTACCAAACATGTACATATGTCTTTCCATCATTATTAGATATTATTTGTATTACGTTGTCATAGTAAAAATTGGATTCTAAAATAAATGTTACAGACGGAAGGAAAACGTCAATGAACGACGCTGTACGTGAGTACATTCCCCTCAACCGTATTGAACCCGGAACCCCACGGTAACGCTTTCTACAACCAAAACAAAATAGCCACAAAGATAAAATGAGCGCTGACTCTGTGGTTAGCTGTCGCCGTTTACGAGCGTTTACAGGTTCAAATAACTACGAGTGAAATGATTTGTCTATGGATTTAATTATTTGTAAATAGTAGAAATTTCCCATGAATTTTTTTAAGTGAACGCGTAATTGACCAGTATTTATTTTTATTTTGTATTCTTTCTTCATACTCCAGTAAGACAAATATATGTACAGACGAGAATTGTGAATTACTAGGTATACAAAGACGGTCTTTTGATTTGACAAACGATCTCTTCTTGCTAATTTTAAGCTAGAAGAAATCTCCTAATTGTACTTCTGCGTGTATCTGATAAAATTAACTTTCATGAAATTCAAATTCGACCATTGCAAGTTAATGAGTAAATTACTTATCATGAATGTATTATGCCGTCACGCCAGGTCCCTAACAGGGTAGGCAGAGATTAATTAATTAAGAGGTAATCCGTGTACAGAAAAATAAATGATTATAAGAAAAAATAACATTTAAGTTATTTCGTCGTTATGACAACATTTACTTGCCCTTTTAAAATGGCAACAAATTATTGGAAAAATACTTATTCAAAAAGAGTACATAAAATGGACAGCTCATGCTATTTGTCCCTGAGAATTAATGTTAGACTTTTGTAATACCTATCGTTGTTGTATACAGAAAAAACAATGACACAATCCGTAAGTAGTAGTAGCCATTTTAAAATTTCGTAAAAAGAACAATAAAATCAAAATGGCCGGCGCATGAATGAGCCGTCGCGTAGCGGCTTTGACCTTGCCTACTCGGCCCGGCTGTTGCACCGCACGCAGATTATCGAAACCCCACTGCATTTCCTTCCTTCCCCCGCTACGCTGCTGTTGCTATGATTTATTTCTTATGTTGGTAAACCGTTGAAAGTAGTACAGGTTTACCACACTTCCAATATAACTCTGCTGTATTTCAGTCGTTCTAACGTGACTGTAGTTTTATGAAAAATTAAAAAGAATTTCAAGAGCTGAACCGAATTATATTACTATGTGCTTATTAAGATACATATCAATTTGTTTTGAGATACTTCTAACATACAAAATAAATTACAAAGCAGTATTGTATGATATCATAATTAAAAGCGGAAAAATACTACTCGTTAATGTACCTAAAACCAATATACGTGTAGTAACATCGATAATTTCCACAATAAAAAAATATGTAAATAACAAGAGAACACTTCGCACAAATTACCAATAAAACTAATGAATGTTATACTATAAAACTTGAACAACGAAGCCTTGATTAAAAAAACATAGCGAAACCATTAAGAAAATTAACATTTTTACTAGAACCCATTAGTTATTGAGGCGTTATTTCTTACGACGTCCCGCTGTCTAAATTAGATTTCGGACCCTTTTTTAAGGTCGCCGACATCACAGTCGCGTGCCGAGAACCCAACTTACAGTAGCTCGCTGCGTTTTTTGTGCATCTCTTGTAACCTTTATTTTCTCAACCGTTTTTTTAAACATTGTTTTATTTGTAATACAAGATAAAAACTAAATATCAACAAATTGGACGCGGGTTTCGTGTTATCTACAATTAAGTTACGACCTTTTGTAACCTTAAATATCAGATATCAGATAATAGGTAATATCAAGGTTTTTCCATACATGTAACGTTGTTGTATTGTACACGGTAATAAAGCATTATGAATTGTACACTACACGGTCTTGATACAAACCGAATGATAAGATCGAATAACTTTTTTGCGAGGACTTGAAATTTTTAAGTCAGTTTTTTTTTGTTTTCACTAGTGATTCAGTTACTCTTTTAGTATACAACTTACAGAAACAACGTACAGGAGTGTATTGCTCTATGACGATTCACCTGCGATGTTATACATTCCAACATAGAGTAGGGATTGAACCTATTGCTGTATACCGAGCACAAATCCAGACTCTGAACTACTACTAGGAATTTCAAGTTAGAAAAATGCAAGAAAAACCGGCCGGGGATGAAACACAGGACTTTTAGAACAGAAGTCGCGCTTGTAATTACATGACCAACGAGGCAGTCACTCATAATATAATTTTGTACTCTGACTTCACGTGAGAGTGTGATAATAATGATAAAATGAACTTTATCTAAGCAGCAAGTCGTACAAATTATTAATTAGTACATTCGATCGAGCAATCATTTTGAAGCATCAGAACATCATACCACAATGGATATCAGTCTATATTTAATTAGATGAACACACAGACCTTGCTATAATTGGATATATACATACATACAAACGATGCATAGTGAAGCGATTAGTCATACAAAGCATGATCATTTACTGCAGATGGCAGAGTCGTTAGTAGATGAGATGGAAATAAAATAAACCTATTTGTACATTGCGGACCATAGACAATTCATTTATATTCTATTCGTATATTTACTAGTCATACTTCCTAACTAAACTTATCGCCTATATAGGCACTGGCACGCAGGCTTCTCCATATTCATAGATACTTCAATCGACAACCAATCAACCACTGAAAATGCGCGACATTATATAACAAATAATTTTGTTTACTGGCCGCAGAGAATTAGATATATTGAAATTTCTATTTTCATTCATTCATTGTCAGTCTACTTCCATCCACTGCTGTACATAGGCCTCTCCAATACACGCCACTGTGCTCAATCTTTAGCTCGTCGTATACAACTATTGCCCGCCACTTCGCGTATATCTTCACTCCACCTGGCTGGAGGATATCCTACGCTACGTTATTTCGAAATTTCTGCGTTAAGGTTAATTCTTCGGACGTTCTGGAACTTTCTCCCTAACGCCAATTTACGCGACGTTTGTACACCATTGCTCCGAAGTATTTCCAATAACCACAAATCCTGGTACGAACTGGTAATAGACTGCAGAGATTGATCGTGCTGTTAGGTAACGAATTGCCTCACAAAAAAACATTATGTCTCCTCCCAAATATTGATATCTGTAGCACGCGCCTCCTTGTCTATTGATTTTGTACAGCGCCCATAAAAATTGTCTGTGGTATTCACATTGAAACATCCAACCAATTTATTTTGATTATATTTAGGCTCTAAGGGGTCTAGTCGGTCGATTTATTGTTGAAATACTATTGTCATTGTATATACAATGAAAAGAAAAAAGTAGTCTTTGAAACCTTCTAGCTCGGGACTATCTTCGAAAACTTTAAGTAACTAGTTGCGGTAAGCTCACAGGGCGCGACGACGCTCATTAGACGAGGCCTATGTATACTAATAGGATGTGAAATGGACTTATTAGCATGTAGATATATGTATCATTTGTATTCCCGTATGTACATAGATTTATGTACAAAGGTGACTAATGAATTCAATTTCGTATTCAGCTAATTACGGCTCGACGTGGGGGCTGCCTCCCGTTAGTGCTGCGACCCTTCCAATCTAACCCTATAATAGACTGTTGTTCGAATTACATTACATTACATTTGAACTGGAAAACCCATTTTATATATTTATTTATACAAGTTTGTAATACAGACACGGAAAAGTACCCTTTGTGCAAAGCTGTACTGTGGATGCACCAGCACCCTTAACGATAGTTATGAACATAAATACTCGTGTAATTATGTTGATATCTCATCATCACAATCAGCTCATCAACGTTCACTGCTGGACACAGGCCTCTCCAATAGCAAGCCACTGAGCTGGATCTTCAACTCGTCGCATCCAACCGCTGCCAGCCACTTTGGGTATATCGTTACTCCATCTAGTTGGAGGGCGGCCTCCGCTGCGTTAAAGTTGATATCTATCAAATACCTTTTGTTCCTCTTGTACTTGAAAATACTACATCGATAATACTGATATTTTGGCCGACGCGCGCTTTTATCTCCCGCCAAAACCTAATATCTACCGCTAAAATCTAGTTTATGGTTTAGATGATTTAGATACTATCTTCGTTACCAGTGGTAGTAGGAAAACATCCAATTAATATATACATCCGTGCATGTAAATGTATATTGTTCTCTACAATTATTTGGCATGACATCAACTAGTTTCTAATTGGCATCGCAGTACATATTATCCGCGCAGTTGCCTGTAGTTTATGTAGAAGGATTTGATTAGCCGTGCTATAAAATTATAAGTTACGTAATAATGTAATAGTTATTTGTGTCCAGTATAAAAAAAACTTATAAAATAACTTATGAAATGTGGCAGTGCTAACAGGTATTACAAATGTCATAAACCATTAAACCACGTTTACATGTAACAAAGAATGCTGTAACATTTTATAAAAAACTTTTCAAATTGAACGCGTTAATAATAACGTACATCACGCCTGTAATCCTCGAAGGGGTAGGCAGAAGAGAGCAGTACACTCCCACGTTTCACCAGTTAAGTTTAAGTCCCATGGAATAGGTGGTGAGCCTATTCCCATACACCGGGCACAATGCCAGACTCCAAGTCACTACTATAAATTCTAAATTAGAAAAATCCAATAGCACCCGACCCGGGATTTGAACTCGGGACCTCCAGTCAATCGGCAGTCAACGCGTAAATAATATGGTGTCATAATTTGGTCTCTATCGTGTACGAACATTTATTAGACCGGAGTATGAAATCGCAACTTGGGTTGTCGAATTGTAAAAAGGCTTTGACGTTTTTTACTGAAATCAGGCAACAGCTAATAAACGCGATGTAGCACATGCAGATATATCACGTAACATT